>JAOWBW010001437.1:0-53591 GCA_026119855.1 Campanula takesimana
GGTACTTCCGCAACCTTTCGAAGAACTTTCTGAGGTCAATCAGATGCTGATGAGCGCCTTCTTCACTGAGTGCACAATCATGTCATCCACGTAGATTTCAAGCTCTTGTGGATCATGTCATGAAAAAGGGTCGTAGCACCTCTTTGATAAGTGGTTTCCGGCATTTTTAAGACCGAAAGGCATCACAGTAATAGCAGAACGTCCCCACAGGGTGATGAAGGAAGTTTTCTCTTGATCTTCTACTGCCATCTTAATTTGGTTATAACCCTCCATTCCCTCAACGAACGACTTCACTTTGTTGCATTGCAACCGAGTCCACCAAATGTCAATATTTGGTAACGGGAATCATCCTTCGGGCAAGCCTTGTTGAGGTCTCTGAAATCAACACATATCCGGACTTTGCCGTTCGCCTTTCAACTGTGACCATATTGGACAACCATTGGGGAATACTCCACAACTCGATGAAGCCTACTTGTAGCAGCCTCTCGATCTCCTCTTTTTAACCTGAAGGGCCCACTGCGGCTTGATTTTGCGTAGTTTCTTCTGCTTGACCGGTTTGGCGTCAGAAATGTAGGAATTCGGTGTTCCACGATCGTCGGATCTAACCCTGGCATGTCTTCATACGACCAGGCAAACACATCAACAAATTCTTTGAGTAAACTGATCAGCTGTTCCCTGTCAGCCCCTTGCATGAAGCTCCCGATCTTCATTTCTTTGACTTCTTCATTCAGCCCCAGATTGATGGTAGACAGACTTTCCCCATAGGCTTCTAATTTTCGTTCCCCACGCTTTTTGCTAACCTGTTTAACTCTATTAATAGTCTCTTTTTCATCTTGACTTATGTTTTTTAAAGATTCATGATTAACTTTAGTTTGTGTTAAATTTTCATTTATTAATCATTTTTTTAAAATATTGGCAACCGAGGAGTAAGCGGAAATAGAGGAAACTTCATTCACAAAAGAGGGGAGTACAAGCTCTGCGACCGCGTCGGGTCCCTCGATAGTGAGGTCCTCTTCGGGAGTCCCGGAAACAACATTAGATAGCACAAAGGGTTCAAAGCGGGGCCATCAGGGCGAACATAACCAAACTGCTCCACCAAAGTGTCAGTAAGTATCAGCGGGCCAGTGGTTCTGGACCAGTTATTAAGTGGTGCCACACCGGCTTTGGAGGTGCTTCACCGGGTCATAAGCCTCACCATTACCATTTTCGATCATAACCACATATCCGTCTTCAAGACCAATTCCCTCAAACAACCCGAAGACATCATCTTCTTCATCAATATTCCCGGAATAATCGGGTCCAGTTGCTTATAGGAACTTCCCACATCAAAGTTTTCATCGACCATCTTGATATTCTCAAATACTTCCCATCCAGTATGAGGCTTTTCATTAATGCCAATAACTGGCTCAAAAGGCATAACATACGCGACATCTTCAACTTTGCAAACAAAATATACCCTTCCAGGACTTTTCATAAGGACGGAGTGGGGGGAGCTTATAGGTCCTTCCACTTTTGATAGCAGTCTGTCTCTCCCTTTTCTGACGTACAGCTTCGGCGATTTCGGCAGGAGTCGGTTTGTAGCCAAGCCCAAAAGGAGGAAGAAAAATGGAACATCATCCTTGATAGGTTCAATACACCATTGTTTCTCTTTTCCAAGCCCCATCATAGGCAGGAACTTCATCTTCTTGACCATATTCAAGGCCATTGCGTCTCCATACATGGTCCACTTTCTACCAATTAGATCGGTCTCCTTGACATATTCAATAGCATGGATCGAGCTTGTGGGATCACTTCAAAACCACTCAAGAAGATGCCAGTATCTTTGTGCTCAATTCCCAAAATCGGGAGGTCATGAACTTGCGTATCATCTTGGGCATGAACTACCACTACATGATTGTCGTGGATGAACTTGATGCACTGATGGTAGGAGGAAGCTACCCCTCTTACTCCATGGATCCAAGGGCGTCCCAATAGTAGACTGAATGAGGGCTTGATATCAATCACTTGAAATTCATCAGCATGACAAGAGGGCCAATGGTGAGAGTGAGAAGGACAACACCCAGAACACAACGACTGGTTCTATCGTAAGCACGAACCACTTGAGAAGATGGGGCCAAATCAGTTTATCTTGATTCCCAAATCTGCGAGAACATGCACGGGGCATACATTTACTGAGGAGCCATTATCGATCAAACACGAGCTAAGTGCTCACCTCCCACCCCACTGTGATGTGCAGAGCCTCAACATGATTAAGACCAATTTTTGGTGCATCGAGATCGGTAAAAGTGATGATATTCCCAAAATGAATGTTGCCGATCATGTGGACAAGGTCATTGGGAGAAGTCTCGATCGGGATGACAGCTTGAGCAAGAGCTTAACCAACACGTCTCGGTGCTCCTGTGAAGACGAGAGCAAACCCCAAATGGATATATTAGCCTGGGTTTTCTTTAACTGGTTCAAGACCGGTTTCTCGGTGACCTTCTCTTTCTGAGCGGGGACTTCTTCTTTATCCTTTCCCAATTCACTTGCCTCGGGATTTTGAGGCTGATAGGCTCTTCCCGAGCGAGTGAGGTGATTCACATTTTCGCCAACCCAAGTGCCTTTTTAACAGGGGCCTTTTGCTCCTTAACAGCTTTAGCACTAGACAAAATCGAATCCCAAGAGATCATATGGCATTCAAAATCTTCGGAATAACAGGAGTTACAGTGTAATTCAAAGCTTTCTTCGGAACGATGAAACTAGTCTTGAGTAGTTTCCTTCAAACTCGATCACATGGATCCCTGCAAGGGATTAGTCACCACATTGGTTTGGGCGGCTTCTGAATGAGTCCATTGTCTATCATGTCTTGCAGAGTGTGTCTCAAACTCCAACATTCATTTGTCGCATGACCAGGTGATACGTGGTATGCACAATATTTAATTGCATCCCAATCTTAGGAGGCGGATTAGGCGGGCGGATCCTTCTATCGGCTTTAGTACTCCTTGGGCGACCAATCCTTGAAAGATAGTAGACAATGGAGCGCTGAATTTATCAAAATGGCGATCTCTTCGATTTCCACCATTCCTTCGCTGATTGTGACAGAGTTCGCAGACCGTCTTGATTATAACACGGAGGTGCCCTATTGTAGTTGCTCCGGCTTGGTCCCACATTGCTGTTCCAAAAAGGAGCAGGGTCATGGCAACATTGTTCACACCTGGTGCTGGGGCTTTAGCAGCGGATCGGAATCTGTAGGAGCTAGGAGAAGAATCTAGCTTGATCACCCAGTTCGGACATCTTCGTAAATACGAGAACCCACATCAAGAATAGAAGCAAAATCTGGAAACGGGAGATATATTTCATCTTATCTGCATACACCGGCTGAAGATTCTTAAGGAAATACGAGTTTGCTCGGCACTGTCAGGGCCTCTCCAGAATTGAGCAACTTTCTTCCTCCACCTACTTGCAAATTCAGAAAAAGGATTCCTTCTCACGCTGAGCACACGATCGAGGTCACGACGGCTCTTCTCCCAGTTGGAGTTATCTTTGTATCGCTTCTGGAATTCATCCACGAGCTTCCCCCAATTATCAACCAGATTGGCATCCACAGTCATAAACCACTGCTTAGCGGCTCCTTCCAAAGTCAGATGGAAGTTGGAGGCCATCGAACCAACATTAAGCCCCACGAGACTGCATTGCATGAGCGTAAGATTTCAGGTGGGCCATTGGGCAACCTGTACCGTCAAATTTCTCCACATCGGGGCATTTTGAATTTAGGAGGCAGAACAGCAAATGGAGATAATTTCAAGGAATCTGCAGAAAACTCCCCTTATTCATGACCTTTCTCAACATTTCTTTCATTTCGCTCATTTCAATCTCAGCTTTAGTAAGGGGTACATATGGGACACCCTTGTAGAACGCTTCCATTTGGCGGACTAGGTTAGGATCTTGCCCCTGGGAAGTTCCTTGATTAATCTGAGAGGCACCGCTAGCAAACGCACCATAAGCGTTGGGCTGCTGATTCGGATACAAAGTCTGCATATACTGAGCAAAGGCATTATGATCAGGCGGATACTGAGACGGATGCACAGCAAAATTTGCTGGATTCGGGATGAAGGCTGGTGAGTGCCACTGAAGTCTGGATGAGCCACATTACCTTGAGGAGGGATGTTCTGGTGATGACTCTGGCCGATGGTGTTGCTACCATAGGATTCAAGTTGATGGTAGGGATGCCACTTCCATTGGGACCTGTATTGCCATTGGGATTAGGATTGGGAACCCCATTTCCGGTCTGATTAACGTTCGGATCGCCATTGGGATTTCTGTTGGGGTTGCCATTGGGAGCCCCATTACTATTCTGATTCTGCATCTGCACAAGTGTAGCCAGTAGCTCATCTTTCTGAATCCTCATCTGACCCAACACACTCTGCTCCAACCATGCTTGAAGACCTGGTGGCGGCACATAGGCTTCCTCATTTCCTTCCTGGGCCATTGCAATAGCTTCTTCGGTTACAGGCACTGTCTCGGCAACTCGGATCAACCTCCCCTTACTGTTTCTATCTCCCCTTTCCAAGTAGATGCCAGGCTTAGAGTACCTGAAAGGGATGGTGTTTAGGGATGATTAGAGAGTGAAAGGATCGAGATTTTCCGAGTTTGATTCAAAAGGAGTTAAAAAATCAAAATCAATCCTAGAATGCCGGATAAGCACTTGCTTTATTTTGACATGTTTTTGCATGAATCTTGGAATAGTGGATACCATCTCCAAAGTATAGGACCAATGTTTTTCACCTGTACTGTACTATTGGCCGTCCGAGCCCCTAGCGAAGGGCCTATACTCTTTCTGGGATCCACCATTCGGTTACGGTCTATGTGAGGGTCTTGACAATTTCAAGTCAATCCAAGAATTTCAACATGATATCCACAATTGAGGTCGATTATAACCTTTTGGGAATTCATAGGATTGAAGTAAAATTGTTTAGACAAAAACCAACATGAAGTCTGTGACGTGTTATTTTCGAAAGAATATGGACATCGCATTTCGGCTTTTGAAGCTTGGCTTACACCCATCACAGCGATCGTAGGCGCTGCTAAGGGGAAACAGTATACCGTTGACCCTATGGGGAAGTCAAGTGAGCTCCCTTATGCCCCAGGTTTACCGTCTCGGGTTTGAGATTCTAAGACGCTTTTCAAAAACGTGCATGTGTGTGAGGTATCTATGAGTTCGAAAAATCATTTTGAAAGCACGTAAAGAAAACAAGAAAATCATTTTTTCCTTTTTTTACTTGTTTTACCCCTTTTTTGGGAATCACTCACCACGCAATGCATATATATATATACACAAATAAGATAAGCGAAAAAACGCCCCTGCAAAATAGAGGTTAGGGCACAGATATATACACCCCAAGTAAGGCACATAAAGCATGGCACACACAAAGATTTAGAGTCTAGCCCACTTTAAAACACCTCCCCAGCAGAGTCGCCACTGTGAGAGCCCGCGCCCGAGATTGATCGGATCACCGCGAAATGACGGCCCGTGAAAGCGGTTCGCGCCCGTCTCGTGATGATGCGCTTTTGGAAATGCGCTCGGTTCTCACAGAATGGTTTCCTCTTGATGCTGTGATTTGATTGCAAGAGTCGCCACCTCATTTTGATTTTAGGAAAAATGAAGAAAAAACCTTTTTTGAGAAAATGGGTTCGGGGGCTAAGTTACGAGAAGAGAAGGGGTTAGGCACTCTTCTCGCCCGTGATGGTCTCTATATGCGTGCCACTTATATTAAAAGGCATAGATCCATTCATATGATTAAGTCAAATACAACAATATGAATACTAGAATACTAACCCTTGATGCCTTTGATTTTGCAACCTTGAATTCGATAGAGACTTGAAAACTTGATCACGATCATAGCAATAATCACGAACTTTTGAAGATGATAAATTTCACCCTCTAGCGGTATCCACACCATGAATGAATATCAAGAACACTTGATCTTGGTTGCTAGACCAAATTATGAAACACGTTTTCACAATTAAAATGAACTATATGAAATTTTCTTTGTGTATAATTTTGTTCTTCAATCTAGGATTTCTTAGAACAAAATAAAACCCTCTCAAACTCTTTGGAGGCTTGCACAAACATTGGGTCTGAGTTATGGCCGGACTCTGATGTTTATACACAAGTCAGACCTATTCCAAATATGAAACTTGTGTTAAAACCCGTCCAAATTCGATTCCGAGTCAAATTAGGAATCTGCCCCCGACAGTACTGTGCGGCCGCCCAAACTGAGGTGTGCGGCCGCCCAAGTTCTTGTGCGGTCGCCCATCCCATTTGGGCGGTTGCCCAAAGCCCCAGAAAATCCAATTTTCCAAGATTTCCAATATAGTCCTTATTTAGGATTCGTTCTATTGTGTGTGACCCTCTAGGATTATACTAAGTTGGCAATGGGTTCAAACATGAAACCATAAGATATGATTAGGTTCTAGCAAACCGTCATACCTACCCAAATAGTATAACTAGATACAAGTTCACATTCCTTTTAGAACATGTCATAATCCCTTTGTCCACGATGTCATTGAACACAAGTCATGGTCACAAGTCAACTTGTATTGTTCAATACTTTCTCGATTCCGAATATGTTGATAATCCAAATGACATTGATCCAATCAATCCATTTGAGTTTGGCCAAACATTTCATCAACGTCATTCCTTCGAGGGGCCCAATCTTGACATCTCTTCGAAGAGGGACAAGTCCATTTAGCTTATTATTCTTCCCTACGTGAATCCGATTATGCCAATCATACCCTTTATAACTAACATGTTAAGGCAGCGTTTGAATATGTCAAACATAATGTTCATCAAGTGGAAGACTATAATAACTTCATGTCTAAGGATTCAAATGACATAACTAATATGAGATTTATATATGACATCGACCATGACATAAATCTCATACTGTTGGTCCCAGAGACACAACAAGGGTATGAAAAGAGGCTAGAGGGGGGGGGGTGAATAGCCTATTTAAAATTTCAACCCTTTTTCAAAATTCAACCTTTATGCTTACACTTGAGTTTTGCGGTAGATAAAAACCACACGGTCAAGTATAAAATGCACAGCGGAAGTTTTCGTTGAAACAAGTTAAGAGTTGGTTTTGATAAGTTCAATGCGGTAGGTTAGTTTTTGCGGTAGGTAGTGCGGTAGATGTATATGCGGTAGGTAGTAGTGCGGTAGGTTAAGGTGAGGTAGGTTGAAAGATTGAAAATTTGTGTCTTGGAGATTTTTGGCAAATAATAAGTTAGTCAGATTTTAACTTAGGCAATGAGGTAGACAAACAAACACAATTCACACTTGTTCTTAAATCTGAAAGATCAAACACTAAAAACAAACAAAATTAATATGAACAAGTGAAGAGCAATATGAACAAGATGAACAATAAGTAAATTTGCAGAAAGGTAAAGTGCAGTAAGTAAATGACACAATGATTTGGAAAGGTTCGATCTGTTAAAAGATCTACGTCCTTTACCAAGATGGTCAGTCTTGGATTTTGAATGGAGGATGTATTAATTCTCTTGAGTACAGATTACAAAGATGAAGAACTGAATTAACTCCTATTTTCTATGAAGAACAATCCTAGACTTAGACCAGTGTATCCCTAATGATTCAATCTATGTGATTGATCAATCGGGGTGAGTGTGTGTGTAAGAATCAAGAGCTCTTTGAAATCTATATGATTTTAGAGCCTAATGAATCTTGTGTTGAGAGGCTTGAGATTTGATCTTGAAGGTTGCTGGAGATTTGTTGAAGACTTGAAGGTTGAGTGCTTGAAGATTCAAAGGATTTTGGAAATCTTGAGTATGATCTTCAATCACCAAGAATTTTAACAGCAATTTCTCTCTTAGAATCTCAGCGTCTCTTTCAATGAAGAATTCAAGGTCTATTTATAGCCTTGATGGAGAAACTAGCCGTTAGAAATACTTGGGGTCCAAGTTGAAGGACAATGAGCTGTTGAAATCTAATTGGAGCTCAGTCTGAGTTGTCCTTTTGTTGCAGAGTCATGGTGGTCCAACTGTACTATGATGACAGTTGTATTCAAATTTGAAATTTGAATTTGCAACGTTCAAAACTAACCAAGGTAAAGACACAAGTGTGACCATGGTTAAGTTTGAACCATCTTGAGTTTCTTCAACCATGGTTCCATGCGGTAGAGATTCACGCGGTAGGATGAAACCATGCGGCAAGGTTATCTGCGGCAAGCATAGAGAATGCGGCACCTTGGTTATGCGGTAGGTTACATGCGGTAGGCAATGGACCTACCTCATTTTTCCAGACTTAGAAAATTTCCAGCCTATCAATCTAAAGCCTATACTATCAAGGTGGACTATTCTAAGAATGAAGTTTTAACACTTCTTACAATATATCCTAAAGTCCACAAAAGATAAAAATTAGGTTATGGGATCAATCAAATCTAGGTAATAGGAGTGGTTTATAATAAGCATACCCAACAATCTCCCCCTATTTGATTGAGACCATTACCTACTATAACAAAGGCTAATTCATTGTACTTGGTAAAAACATGTTTTCAAGAGTAAATATTTTATTAAATATCATGTCCCAAGTCAATGCACACTCTAAGCCAATGTCATAGATTTCTATCATCCTAAAAAGAAAAACAAATTACTAATCCTAGAAGATAGAAATATTTGAAGCATTTCAAGATAAATAATCAGAGAAGGAGTAGAAATGCAAAAAACACAATAATCATACTCCAAGATGATAATCATTAAGGCAGCAGGAGTATAAGGATCTCAAAAGAGAAATATAGTTTTAAGTTACAAACCGAGAATAAAACATAAAAGTAAGATTGTTTTAAACATCAAATTTAATGACCACATGTGGTCAGATCAAATGCGGTCAACATCAATGAGGTCTTCAATGAATTTTGCGGCAAGAGGAAAGCGGTAAGCTGGGATATTCAATCCGGGAATCATGACTGGAGTAGCGACTCCATCTTCTTCTTCCTCTTCACCGTGAGCTTGAACATTGCCGTGACCTGCTTCAGGAGGTTGAAAAGCTTCCTGCGCAGCTTGAATCACGCCTTGTCGATTTAGCCTGTTCATTACCGTATTGATGCGGTTGGATAGGAGGTCAATCTTGGTAGATTGTCCTTCAATTCTGACGTTGTTGATCTCAATACGGTTGGTTTGAACCTTCATTGCTTCAGTCATCGCGGTAATCTTGGGAGTAAATTTTTCAGCAACCGAAAGAAGAGCGGTATTTGTTTGAACCATTATTTCCTCTTTTAGAGAAGATTTCAACTTCTTCAGCTCCTTTCCCAACTCATCCTTGACTTCGAGTTTATCATCATTCATTGACTTTGAAAGCTCTTTGCTTGCCGCCTCAACCCCACTAACAACACTATTACTAATGTAATCAGTTTGTTTTCTGAGCGCATCTTTGAGCGCGGCAAGAGTGAGGGAAGGAGTATCAGCTGCGGTAGGAGGTGGAGGAGCGGTAGAGGTGCTAGTTGTTCTGCCGATGATGTCCTTCACAGCCTTTGTTATCACAACACTCTCCCCCTTAATGGTCGCAATCATTTCGGAGGGAAGTGCGGCAACATCGCGCTTCAAAGTGGCTTGATCAGATTTTAACTCAATAACCTCCTCTCGAAGTGCCACCATACTAGACACTAGAGAATCAACTTGTGACTGGGTGTCTGCCTGCATCTGAGTCAAAAGTTTAACTGCGGCAAGGAGCTCAGCAGTGGATGATGCGGCAGCCTCAGGTTGAACGTTCAAAGGGGTGGGTACGGCAGGGTCAGGAACTGCGGTAGGAGGAATTTCAACATGTTGCTCAGAAACAGTAACCCTTGGTGATATTGGCTCATCATCATCAACATCTTCAACAACAACAAAAGAACTCATCTTCTCAGGAGCAATATCTTCTTCAACATTTTCAACATCCATATCCTTTTCTGCGGCAGACTTGTCACTTGCGGCAGAATCTCCATGTTCTTCCTCAGAACTCTCATCAACCAATCCCTTGTCAATAGGCTTCTCAACAGCCTGTTCCTCTTTTTCTCTTTCAGTGTCATCTTCAGACTGCTCATCCTCTTCTGCGGCAGCATCATCCTCATTCTCAGATCCACTCACTTCTTCCATATCAGCTTCTTGGGCATCCAGAACAAAATTCTTTGAAATTTTGGGAGGGGCAACCACTATTTCCTCGTCAGATGAAAGGGTTGGGGAGATTACCTCAGGTGAAGGTTGCTTAGCCACCTTAGCCTTTTTGGAGACTTTGACAGGGCTAGGGGTATGAGATCTTTTCTTGTCAAACGACTCCCCCTTACTTGGTGCTGTTTTGAGGGATATAGAAGGTTTGGATTTAAGGGAAGGCACGGTAGATTGAGGGACAACATAGGGTTGTTTTGGCGCGGCAGGTTTGGAAGAGTGGGATTTAGAGACTTTGGATTTTGGTTGAGGTTCAGGGGATGGGGAAGGAGACATTGGAGGTGCAGTAGGAATAACTTTAGATTTTGGAGGTTTTGGAGCGGCAGGACGAACAGGTGCGGTAGGTGCAATCTTGACGCCCTGGGAAACTGGTCTTGACTTCCTTGTCGGTTCCCCAACCTTCTCTTTGCCTTTAACAGAAGTTGGAGGAGAGGGGAGTTCAACATTCTTACCCTTTTCACGAGCCTTCATGGCGGCAGCATTCTTGCGGTCTTGTTCAAATTCGGCAGCCTCCACATCACTAACCATTCTATCACCAAGATTTGCTTGACCTCTCTTAGAGTATTTGGGAGGGATGTATTCTTCAATTGGATCTCTCAGAAGATAGGAGCGGTACATCTCATCTCCAAAATTACTACGGTAATTGGTCTTCATAGATTTGCGGCAGAAGTCTTTTGAGGTAGGAATTGGAACCTTATAATTCTTGTTCTGCTCATACAATTCCCTAATTCTGATTGTGTGACTCATCAAGTAGGAAATCAACCTACTGTTCGTGCGGTACTTGGTCTCGCCTTCATCAGCCGCATCCTTATATGAGAGAATATTGGCTCGCAGGATGTCATACATGATTTGACCCCAATCTAATCGCTTGCCAAGATAAATAGCAGCAGAGATCATCCATTGAGTGTGATTAAAGTTGGCATGATTGCCAGTCTTGCATAATAGGGCATGATCTACCAGATGGCCAATATGGTACATTATTTCACCAACGTCCTTACGCTGGATTTTGAGAATGTCTGCCGTGCCAGCTAGTTTCTTAGCCAGACTAAGGGTCTCCTGCCGTGAAATAGTATCAAAATCCTTGCTTTTCTTGATTCCCACGGCATGGGCAATGTCACTAGCATCAAAGGCCAAATGGATTCCCATAACAGTGGCTTTAAGGAATTTAGGATGTGCGGCAGGCTCTTCTGGACTTTCCATTTCAACAGCCGAACTGAAGAATTCGTCAACAAAAGCGGGGAGATGAAATTCTTGAGCAAAGGTAAAGAGAGGGAGAATTCCAGATTTGTGCATGCGACCCAAGATATTGCGGCCAATTGCATCCTTCTTGAGATCTGCATGGTCAATGACTATCCCAGGAATGAAATGGTTTAGGTCCTGAAACAAAGCAAAATTTAAAGTTTAGAAAACGAGGTAGGTCGTGCGGTCACTTGACAAGAATGAAAGGCAATGATGGTGCGGTCAAGTGAGGCACGGTAACAAAGGTTGCGGTAGGCATAGATATTAACGATATTACCGCAAACACAGAAGTGTGGACCCATACAAGATCAAAATGTGAATAGTGTATAAACACAAAATGTCAAACAAGTTAAATAAAAATGGATCAAATCATTGAATATGCCAAGAACACGTAGAACACTATGAAGAACACGATAAACACGATACACATGTTAAACCCAGATTCCCATAAAAGTGACTAAAACAAATAAAAATGACCTGGGAAGAATCGGAAATGCCTATAGAGCAATAAAAACACATCAATTTCATGAACTAACCAACATTAAACTCAGAAATTGAAAGGGGAAAGTATTGGAATACCGAAAAATTTAAAAAACCATTTGGCTCAATCGAATTCAATAAACCTGGATGAAATCTTATGCAATCTACAGATATAGTAACTAGAACCAAGAATAAACAATCAACCCAAAGTTTTAACTACATATAAGTAACAATAATGAGATGAATCTTAGAGAATGTGAAAAGTTTTTGGGAAATGTCCGCCAAAAAAAATACGAGATTCAAGAAGTTCATACCATAACTACGACTGGAGGAGCGGGTTGAGATGGAATAGAACTAGGAATTTCGTCTCTGGATTCAGTCGATTTTGAAGACTTCTTAGATTGGTGTTTGGAAGTCATTTATAGAGAATTTCAAAGAGAGAAAGATGGATGACGGTTTTAGAGAGATTTTAGAGAGAGAGATGATTTTCTGAAAAGGTGAAATGCAGAGAGTGGTGGAGTATAAAAAGGTGGAGCGGTTTAGGTGGAGGGTGGTTTGCAGAGGTCAGATGATGGGAAGATGGAGGGTTAACTCTGCAAAAGGTACGGATGTGACCTAGGGATGTCTGATCGAATTAAATGCGAGGTTACTAGGTGTCATGTCAATAGCCTAATGACGGCTCATAAATAATTTTAAGGAATAAAAATTAAATGAAAATTTAATGCTCCAAAAAAAATTTGAATTAAATAAAACGAGGGAAAAGAGGAAGTTACCTTAATACCCTTGAGGTAGGTTAGATCTAAACAACCTAGATATCTCAAAGTTAGAAAGACTTACCTGGGGCCTTAGAGTGCGGTAACTTGAAGATCGACCGTGACATGTGCGGTAGCTTGAGATGTCGACCGTGACATGTGCGGTCGGTGAGGTCTTACCTTATTTAGTCTTTTGAGATATCATTACTGAGGTGACAAGACTTTATGCGGCAGCATAGTTGATGCGGCAGACATGAGTTGCGGTTAATTGAGTTTAGAGGTTTGTGTTATATGCTTGACCGTGAGTTGGTCTGCCGTGTACCTATCTTGATATTGAACTTTTTGACAAACATTAGTACAAGAAATTATATGGACAAGTTTGAGTTAGAGTTCAAGCATACCCATTTCTCCTCTTAGATACCTAAATCTCTTGGAATCAAGAGCCTTGGTGAGAATATCTGCAATTTGATCATCAGTACTCACATACTCTAGGTGGATATTACCTTTTTCAACATGATCCTTGAGAAAGTGGTATTTGATATCAATGTGTTTGGTCTTGGAATGCATGACAGGGTTGTTGGAGACAGCAATGGTAGATGTATTGTCACAAAAGATTGGACAATTTTCTTCTTTGATTCTGTAGTCAACCAATTGTTGCTTCATCCACAGCACTTGGCAGCAGCAGCTTCCAGCAGCTATATATTCAGCTTCTGTGGTAGATACAGAGACTGAGGCTTGTTTCTTGCTTGCCCATGAAACTAGTCGATTTCCAAGGAAATGACAAGTTCCACTTGTGCTTTTCCTGTCAATGGTACATGCTGCGTAATCTGCATCTGAGTAACCTATAAGATCAAAAGTTGAATCTTTGGAGTACCAAAGTCCAAGGTTAATAGTCCCAGATAGATATCGAATAATTCGTTTAACAGCAATAAGATGTGCTTCTCGAGGATCAGCTTGATAACGAGCACAAACGCAAACACTAAACATGATATCTGGCCTACTAGCAGTTAAGTATAGGAGAGAGCCAATCATACCTCGATATAAGGTTTGATCAACCTTCTTACCTTTCAAGTCTTTATCTAGCTTGTTACCAGTAGCCATAGGAGTGTCGTATGCCTTTGCATTTTCAAGTCCAAATTTCTTGATAAGATCTCTTGTGTATTTTGCTTGGTTGAGGAAGATTCCTTCAGCACATTGTTTAATTTGAAGTCCAAGGAAGAATGTCAATTCTCCCATCATGCTCATCTCAAATTTGCTTTTCATGAGTTTCTCAAAACGCTTACACAACAATTCATTAGTAGAACCAAAAATAATATCATCTACATATATTTGAACAAGTAAAGTATGATCATTATATTTAGCAATGAATAAAGTTGTGTCGATCTTACCACGCTTGAATCCCTTTTCAAGGAGAAACTTAGATAGAGTATCATACCATGCTCGTGGAGCTTGTTTGAGTCCATATAAAGCTTTACGGAGTTTGTAGACATGATTTGGAAATTTGGGGTCTTCAAATCCGGGTGGTTGAGCAACAAAGACTGTTTCTTGAAGTTCACCGTTGAGGAATGCACTCTTCACATCCATTTGATATAGCTTGAATCTTTTGTAAGAGGCATAAGCTAAGAATATTCTTATAGCTTCGAGTCTTGCAACGGGGGCAAATGTTTCATCATAATCAATGCCTTCTTCTTGTCTATATCCTTGTGCAACCAACCTTGCTTTGTTCCTTGTGATGCTTCCATTCTCATCCATCTTGTTTCGGAATACCCACTTTGTACCAATCACTCCTTGATCTTGTGGCCTTGGAACTAAGGTCCAAACTTTGCATCTTTCAAATTGGTTGAGCTCTTCTTGCATAGCAACAACCCAACTTGAGTCTTGGAGTGCTTCATCAACTTTCTTAGGTTCAACTTGAGATATGAATGCGGTAAGTGCATCATAGTTTGATCTTCTTGTTCTTACACCAGAATGCAAATCACCAATGATATTCTGAATTGGGTGATCTCTGACCTCACGAACTTCTTGAGGTATGTCTGGTTGAGTTGATGGTGGTTGTAAGTCTTCAAGTGGTACATCATTTGAGCCATCCCAATCATAAGTAATTTGAGGGATAGGTTCTTCAACATTTATGGGTGTCTCAACTTCAACTCCATTTGAGGTAGCAGCAGATGAGGCAACTTCTGGTGCTTCATATGAGGTAGATGGAGGTGCAGTTGAGGTAGATGGGTTTCCTTGAGTTGATTGATTTTGTGGTTGAGTTGTACCTGTCTCATTTATCTCAACAAAATCATCAGCAACATTTGGAGCCATATGTGGCTCAAGAAGAGAATGTTCATCAAAAGTAACATGGACAGATTCAACTATCTTAAGAGTGGTTTTATTAAATACACGAAAAGCTTTTGAGTGTTTAGCATACCCAATAAATATACCTTCATCGGCCTTAGGAGCAAATTTACCTCGATGTTCTTTACCGTTGTAGAGAATGAAGCATTTGCATCCAAATATCTTGAAGTATGCTATGTTGGGGGTTCTTCCTCTCCAAAGTTCATAAGGAGTTTTGTTGTAGGTCTTGTTGATGAGGGATCTATTTTGAGTGAAGCATGCTGTGTTGACGGCTTCAGCCCAAAAGTATTGAGGTAGCTTTGCTTCAGCAATCATTGTCTTTCCGGCCTCTATCAACGTTCTATTCTTTCTTTCTACTACACCGTTTTGTTGTGGAACTCCAGCAGCAGAAAAGTTGTGGTCAATACCATGATCATCACAGTATTGAGCAACACCGTTGTTCTTGAATTCTGTACCGTTGTCGGATCGAACACTAACAATGTCATCTTCTTTTTGTGTTTGGAGCTGTCTAAAGAGTGCGGTCAAAATGTCATAACAATCATCTTTGGAGCTCATCATCTCGACCCACGTATATCTTGAGTAATCATCTACCACAACTAAGGAATATCTATTTCCTCCAATACTTGCGGTAGAAACAGGTCCAAACAGGTCCATATGAAGTAGTTGCAAACATCTAGAAGTTGAAGGTGTCGTCTTGCTGGAGAAAGACGCTTTTGGTTGTTTGCCTAGTTGACATGCTGTGCACTTCTCATCGTGGTGATCAGCTACTTTGGGTAGACCACGAACTAGATTTTCTCTACCAATCTTGGAGAGATACTTGAAGTTTAAGTGACTTAGTCTTTTATGCCACAGCCAACTATTCTTACTAACATTCTTTGCTACAAAACAGAGATTAGAAGAAATGCAAGATGAATTAAAATCAACAACATAAACATTTTTCTTACGAATCCCTTTGAGCAAAGTGACGCCGGATATGCCATCTTTGATGAGACAGAAATTTGAAGTGAAGTGGCATTGCAATCCTTTGTCGCAGAACTGAGATATTGAGAGTAGATTGTGTTGTAGTCCAATAACTAGAGAGACTTCTTGGATGGTGATTTTTCCTTTACGAATGACTCCATATCCTACAGTCTTTCCTTTGTTATTATCTCCGAAGGTTACTGATGGCCCTTTTTCTTCACGGACATCTTCCAATAAGTTGATATCTCCGGTCATGTGTCTTGAACAGCCACTATCGAGATACCATAAGCTTGATTTATCCTTGGAATGTCCGGCCATTAAGCAGAGGACCTACAAAATAGACATTTAAGAACAAGGTCCCCTTTTTATTCTTTTGGGTCCAAAGGGTTAGCAACTTTTGACAACCCACACTTGCCTCACAGAAGGAGGGTTACTCTTTCTGGGATTGGGTGTGAATCTCAAAAGACATTCAGCAGCCTTGTGACCATAACCATCACACACAGAACAATGGTGGAAGCCACCCAACTGAGTTTTAACAAACTTCGTTGAAGTCTTGAGCACAACATCATTTACTGGTATGGATGAGGTCTCCTTAACAAAATTCATCCTTTTGAACTTTGCTGCCTTGCTGCCACTTGCGGTCGACGGCTTCCTTGCGGTCGTCATCTTCCTTGGTGCGGTCGATTGACCTCGCGGCAGGATAATGCGGTAGGGAGCGCCATCTACCTTGCTAGAGGAAGCCTCTGCGGTAGGTTCATCCATGGCAATACCTTTCATCTTTGCCTTGCCAGTTTGTTTCTTAGGGTAGACATAGTTGAACTCTAGTTTCTTCTTTGGTTCTTGTCCTACACCCTTTGAAACATGATGTTTAGCCTTTGACCCTTCCAAAGTTTGCGGGGTAAATTTCTCATCTCTTTCACAACAAGATGCACATTTAAAGTTGTCATTAGTTTGAAATCCTAAGCCTTCCTTATCTCCACTAGGCTTTTGGGATTCTAAGATTTGTTCCATAGTGACACGAGAATTGGTCCACTCATTAGTGATCTTTTTCAAGTCATTTATTTCAGCAACCAATTCATCATTTTTAACTTTAAATATAGCATTTTGTTCTTCTAAGAAACGGTTTCGATCAGTAAGAGGAGTCATGCTCTTGATCTGCTCCTTAAGGAGGGTGAGTTCAGATCTTAGTAGAGATTTCTCCGTCTTGAGCTGGGAAATTTCTTCAGTTGAAAGTGCTAAAGCTTCCTTCATGCCAGAAAACTTACTAATTACCTGTTCAGCTTTTGCAAACATCTTTTCTTGTTCATCGGGAGAAATGTCAAACTTGACTTGAGGTGTGGTAGACAGAACTTCCTTCACTTTGGGGTTTAGTAGAGCCTTCTTTGCTGCACTAACATCACATCTTGAAAATAGAAGATCACCATTCTTTTGAACCGGAGTTAGGAATCCTTTTTCAGCAAGTTCATCGGCCGTATAACTTATCCGTTTAGGTTTGGCATTTGGTGAGCGACGAATTTTATTATCATCCTCATCATCGGACTGAACGACCAAACAAATGTGACCTTCAGAATCTTCATCACTTTCATCAGAGTCTGACTCTATCCATGTAGCTAACTCTTTTGAGGTAGAGTCTTCTTCAGCCATCATTCCCTTTTGCTTTGAATACCTTGGAGTAAAGTTACTTTTCTTCTTCATATACTCATATTTGGGAATTGGACATTCTGATGCGAAGTGACCTGGTTTCCTGCAATTAAAACAAACAAGATCTTCTTTCTTCTTGGAGAAGTTGAAGTTCTCTTTCTTCTTTGAAGGGCTGCTCCTTGAAAACCTTGTTGGAGCTTTGCTTGTTGATCCGGGTCTTGCTGTCTTTCTGAACTTTTGGAATCTTTTCACGAACATAGCAAAATCATCATCATCCATATCAAGTAAATCTGATGTGGAGATTTTTGGATCTTCTTCCTTGATAACTTCTTCCTTTTGAGCAACCAACGATAAGCTCTTTGTTTTTCCTTCCATTTCAGCAATGTTGTTAAGCTTGATATCAAAGACCTTGAGGTTGGCATAGAGGCTTCTAAGAGACATGTCATCTAGTAACTTGGTATCTTCAAGAGTGTTTCCTTTGTGTAGATATTGCGAACCAAGAGCGGCAAGAAAATTAACATTAATTTCTTTCTTGGTAAGCTTCTTTCCGAGTGCTGTATAAGTACTTACGATCTCACAATAACGATCATAAGTGGCTCTTAGAGATTCACCGGGGATCTTAGCAAAGTTATTGAATCTTCTTTGAATTGCAAACTTTTTGCTTTCCTTGCAAGCTTGATCTCCTTCGATGTAATCTTCAATTGCATCCCAAAGTTCTTTTGCAGTAGAACATTCCATGATCTGTCGACGCTGTGACGTACTCAAGGTACTTAGAAGTATACTTTTTGCTTTCACATCCATTCCAACCAGTCTTTTCTCTTCATCGGTCCATTCAGCTTTTGGTTTCTTGATAGTCGGATTTGCACCATTGGTTTCTGGATCCGGATTAGCTTTCATTGGGAAGTATGGTCCAATGGTTAGACAATCACCAAGTTGCTCGTCCATGGAGTAGAACTGAGTTAGAATGCTGTGCTTCCATACGTCAAAATTATCTTCGTCGAACGCTGGAACGTGAGTGAAGTTAACCGTTGCCATAGTTTTCTGACTTGCCATTTTGAATCGGCACCCAAGCTGTTAAGCTTGAAAAACAGAAGTTTTATAAAGGTGTTTGCTCTGATACCACTTGTTGGTCCCAGAGACACAACAAGGGTATGAAAAGAGGCTAGAGGGGGGGGGTGAATAGCCTATTTAAAATTTCAACCCTTTTTCAAAATTCAACCTTTATGCTTACACTTGAGTTTTGCGGTAGATAAAAACCACACGGTCAAGTATAAAATGCACAGCGGAAGTTTTCGTTGAAACAAGTTAAGAGTTGGTTTTGATAAGTTCAATGCGGTAGGTTAGTTTTTGCGGTAGGTAGTGCGGTAGATGTATATGCGGTAGGTAGTAGTGCGGTAGGTTAAGGTGAGGTAGGTTGAAAGATTGAAAATTTGTGTCTTGGAGATTTTTGGCAAATAATAAGTTAGTCAGATTTTAACTTAGGCAATGAGGTAGACAAACAAACACAATTCACACTTGTTCTTAAATCTGAAAGATCAAACACTAAAAAACAAACAAAATTAATATGAACAAGTGAAGAGCAATATGAACAAGATGAACAATAAGTAAATTTGCAGAAAGGTAAAGTGCAGTAAGTAAATGACACAATGATTTGGAAAGGTTCGATCTGTTAAAAGATCTACGTCCTTTACCAAGATGGTCAGTCTTGGATTTTGAATGGAGGATGTATTAATTCTCTTGAGTACAGATTACAAAGATGAAGAACTGAATTAACTCCTATTTTCTATGAAGAACAATCCTAGACTTAGACCAGTGTATCCCTAATGATTCAATCTATGTGATTGATCAATCGGGGTGAGTGTGTGTGTAAGAATCAAGAGCTCTTTGAAATCTATATGATTTTAGAGCCTAATGAATCTTGTGTTGAGAGGCTTGAGATTTGATCTTGAAGGTTGCTGGAGATTTGTTGAAGACTTGAAGGTTGAGTGCTTGAAGATTCAAAGGATTTTGGAAATCTTGAGTATGATCTTCAATCACCAAGAATTTTAACAGCAATTTCTCTCTTAGAATCTCAGCGTCTCTTTCAATGAAGAATTCAAGGTCTATTTATAGCCTTGATGGAGAAACTAGCCGTTAGAAATACTTGGGGTCCAAGTTGAAGGACAATGAGCTGTTGAAATCTAATTGGAGCTCAGTCTGAGTTGTCCTTTTGTTGCAGAGTCATGGTGGTCCAACTGTACTATGATGACAGTTGTATTCAAATTTGAAATTTGAATTTGCAACGTTCAAAACTAACCAAGGTAAAGACACAAGTGTGACCATGGTTAAGTTTGAACCATCTTGAGTTTCTTCAACCATGGTTCCATGCGGTAGAGATTCACGCGGTAGGATGAAACCATGCGGCAAGGTTATCTGCGGCAAGCATAGAGAATGCGGCACCTTGGTTATGCGGTAGGTTACATGCGGTAGGCAATGGACCTACCTCATTTTTCCAGACTTAGAAAATTTCCAGCCTATCAATCTAAAGCCTATACTATCAAGGTGGACTATTCTAAGAATGAAGTTTTAACACTTCTTACAATATATCCTAAAGTCCACAAAAGATAAAAATTAGGTTATGGGATCAATCAAATCTAGGTAATAGGAGTGGTTTATAATAAGCATACCCAACACATACCGCGGGTCATGTCCAGTATCTTGTTCCAAACAAGTACCCATAAATCTAACATGATCATCCCATGATCATTTAGCCTTTATACTAGGGCTTAACAAGCTCTAGGGACGGAGATTATTATAAGCAAACACGAGCCATAATAATAATCTTATTATCTCTTTATCATTATGAATAAATGATAACTCATACAACGTTTAACAAACGTGCCTAGGGCACCAACACCAACAATCTCCCACTTGCCCTAGGCCCAATTCCCTAGGTATCCAATACCCATGGACCTAACATGACCATCATGTTTAGCTTTATGGAAGTCCCATTGTCTGGCGTGTCTGTAACGTTATCATTAGTAAGGTACTTTGCATATATATACGTCTTTCTTATCAACGATTTCTCGAACGATAAGAAAACGCCTAAGTATGTGTTTGGATTTAGGATGTGCCCTTGGTTCCTTTGCTTGATCAATAGCACGACTATTATCACTAATAAAGTCTATTGAATTAGCAATACTAGGAACCATCTTAAGTTCACCAATGAACTTCTTAATCCAAACAACTTCCTTTGCAGCATCTAATGCAGCAATATACTTAGATTTTAGTCGTAGAATTAGTGACTGTACTCTTCTTGGAACCATTCCAACTTACAGCTTCACTATTATTTATAAAACTCGATTGCGATTTCTACCATTTTTGTCGGTTTGGAAGCATGCATCCGTGTATCCATATACATCGAGATCATCTTCCATCCCTCCATGGATCATAACAATTCTTTAGTCCTTCTTAAGTACTTTAAGAATTGTTTCACAGCCATCCAGTGATTCTCACCGGTTGTCGGATTAATATCTACTCGTCATGCTCTAAGCATTTAGATATATCCGGCTTAGTACTTATCATGGTATGATGGATCCAATTGCCGAAGCAAATGGCATCCCATTCATTCTTCTCATGCTCATCATTTGTCTCAGGACATTTGAGTCTTTGCATAGAAAACTCCATGTAACATTAACAACCGTCCTCTCTTAGAATTTTCCTTGCGGAATCTTCTAATGACTTTGTCAATGTGTGTACTTTGGCTTAATCAATTAGCTTCTTCAATCTATCTCTATAGATCTTAATGCCAAGGACATATGCAGTTTCATCCATATTCTTTATTGCGAAACACTTTCTTAACAAAGTCTTTGCAGACTAACGTATAGGAATTTCGTTTCCAATGAGCAATATGTCATCCACATATTTAATTTAAGGAATATCACTATGCTCCCACTAATCTTCTTGTATATACAAGGTTCATCTTTGTTATTGATCAAGTCAAACTCTTTTGATTTATCAAAACAGAGATTCCAACTCCCACAAGTTTGCTTTAATCCATCCAATGGATTTCTGCAACTTTCATAATTTATCAGAATTTTCTTTGACTGTCAAAACCTTTAGGTTGTATCCAATACATCCTTAAGTGAGTTCCTGTTGAGGAACACTTGTTTTGACATCATTTTGTCAATTTTCATATTCCAAATATGAACATGTGACTACGAGAATTCTAGTAAATTTCTATACTATCCATGTAAAATTTTCTCCAAGAAAACTCATTCCTCTCCTTTTGGTTTTACACCTTAGGTTAGAATGATCAAGTTCCAAACTTGATTATTACATATGGGTTGCCTTTTAGATTTCATGACTCCAAGTCATTAATCTAAATATGTGGAGTTGACATTGCATCTTTGATAGATGGTAAATACTTCATTCCAAATGAACTTTACCTCAACACTTTCTATTTCGAAATATCCAATATTTCTTGCAATAGATTGTGTCCTATCACATACGCAAGTTCTTGTATATCTTTTGAACGGACTTTTCACGACTCCTTGTGAAAACTTGTTCAACTTCCATCTTAGGTTAAAATATATATTTTCTAGGTCTCGAACCATTCGAGATACATTTTACTCTCACTGATTCTTTTAGAGATAAACCATTTATCTAGAAAAGTATCATCATAATCAACAAACCATTTGTTTCTTATGAGTAAAATTTTATCCTCAGGTTTCCTTAGGATATCCTATGAAAGTATATTTATTAGATTTAAATGTGAGTGTGTCCCAGACAGCTCCTTTCAAAAGGTCTCACCGTCTTAAATCTTTATGAAAGACAAACCGAGTTTTCTTTCATTATTTAACCTCTCTTGATGGAAATCAGATTAGTATAATCATAGCGGTTTCAAATACACAACCCCAAAACAAATAACGGAAGATCTATTTGACTTAGTCATCCAATTAACCATATCCAATAAGGTTCTTATACTTCCATGCAGACACATCATTTAAAATGATGTTCTTAGTGAAGTTAATTTGTGAAACCATTTCACAATTTTAATGATGACTGTCAAATTCTTGGTTCAATTATTCGTCATCATGATCCAATCAGAATCTTTGAATAGTTTTACCAAGTATAATAAAAATTTCTTTCAGCATTGCTTCTTAATGCACCATACACATCAAAATGTATTAGGTCAATTAAGATATTAGCCTTTTACCAATCATAGTAAAAGATGTCTTGGTCCAAGTAAATAAGATTTGCATAAATCATGTGATTCCAAATCATATGACTTAAAACTACGTCCCATGGAATTTTAGATATGCATCTTTTATTTATTTGATCAAAACAATAATGCATAAAGAATTTTAATTATTTATGTTATAGTCTTTATCACTTTGTTCTTCAAGATTTAGGATATAAGATTTATTTATATGATAACACAATGAAGTAAATCATAATAAATAAAGCACCTTTCTTATTCCAAATAAGAAATAAATATCCTTCATTATCTTATAACAAAATAATATTTCCTACTTCATTAGTAAAGCCACTTTACAAGTGTTCTATGAATAATGTTGCAACTCTTGCATCATTATCATTCATAGATCAACCTTTACTATAAGTAGTTTTTCAATTTACTAATTATTCTGGTATCTAATACCCAATAATTAAATTTAGAAGGATTCATTTATAACATAAATATCCCAAGTGGTAGTCCCACTACCATTCTTTTATTGATCGTCCAGAATTATGACTACAATTTTAGATGGTCAATCCAATTGCCACTTTACCAAATTGCATCAATTTAGAGTTATTATTTTAACCATAATTATTTCCTTTAGGCTTGACAAGTCTGCCTTACCTTTCTTTTGGCATTTGGCCTCCTTTCCATCATGAACCATGAGTATTGGAGAACCTTTCTCCATTATCTTCATCTCCGCAGTTTTTCAGCATATCATGCAACTCGGAGAGATTCTTATTCATTCCAAGCATGTTATAGTTCATCACTAAGTGATCATAACATTTGAACAATGAATCAAGAATGAGATCCGTGGCTTGCTCCAATCCAATTGGACACCCAAGTTTCTCAAGATGCTCTTTGTAGCCATTATCTTAAGCATGTGAGGTTCCACTTATTACCCTTTACTCCTTTTGCAAAAAGTGAATGCAATAATGGTTTTATACCTCTCTTGCTTAGATTGCTCTTTGAAACATGTAACTCAACTCCACGCCTATCCAATAGGCTTCCACAAGTTCCAAACTTTGTTGGAGTTTAAGAACACATAATCGTGAGCATAAGACAACTCATACTCCTAGAATCATACTCATGATCCTTGTGATTGTCTACTCCGGCATTGAGTTCTTTAGGAATAGGCCCATCAAGAATGTACAACCCATCTTCTTGCCTTAGAACGATTCTTAGGCTCAGGATCTAATCCATGAAGTTTTGTACCATTCTCTTTGAAGCTTTATCCTTATCAAGGATTGATCGCAACGAAGTTAGTTGTCATTATCTACAACTCATGCAAAATTTCCAAAATTTTACAAGTACCAATCTCATTAAAGAGATAAATAATGTATTTTCCAAAAATACTCCCACTAAATTATATAACCTTCTTATACATCCAATGTATAATATAATTTAAATGGGCTAAGATCCAACTTTAATTTAATTTTGAGTCCACGGAGGCAGACCGCTCAAAACTAAATTAATTAGGTAGACAACCCTGTCAATCATATATCATATGACTCTTAGATCCTTTTCATGAGACTCTTTTGATATTGGGCTAAGATCCAACTTTAATTTAATTTTGAGTCCACGGAGGCGGACCGCTCAAAACTAAATTAATTAGGTAGACAACCCTGTCAATCATATCTCATATGACTCTTAGGGATCCAATTTCGAAAGCATGTTTAATCTCATCTTTGCCTAGGCCCAAAACTGTTTTGACGCCTTGTTAAGTCCAACCAATTTAAACGTATAGAAACCATTCAATTTAATGTACCTTGCGGAGGCAAGCCCACATTAAATTAATGAACCTCATCTTGCTCATACATGAATAAAATTAATGCACCTCGCAGAGGCGAACCCACATCAAAATCACCCATGCGCTAACAAGTGTTTTAATCATGGCGTGGCAAAAGGACTTAAAACTTTCTTGAAGGTTCATTACCATATAGAATACAACACATTTATGAGCACACAAGATAAACATGTTACGCATCAAATTTAGCCACTAAATTAATCTCTATTAATTTAAGCACAACATTTATGTGTCATTAGTTTTTCTATAATTATGAGGATGAGACTCTTTGAACTTTGGTTATCATCTCCAAATCAAGATAACAAGAAGTGTGGCGGAACTAAGCCATAAGGCAACCATAATTCCGCACTAATTCAAGAAACCAAGAAAGTAGTCCATGTGGCCGAAACTAAGCAATAGATGGTCTCGATGAACGTAGGCCAATTGCATTCACAATTCCACATGGATCTCCAATCATTGAATCAAGAACTTTGTTTCTCAATTTTAGCAATTATAAACTCTTCATAATTCTAACTTCGTTTTATCTTTGAAACTTTGATTGCGATCAAGTTTGGGAAACACAATCTCGATGAACGTAGATTAGCCATCCAAACCTTGAACCAATCTTGAAATCACAAGACTAAAACAAATAGGAAAATCAAACCCCAAGATCCACACCCAAACCAACTACTCAAAACCCATTCCAGATCAGCAGGTCTGGCCTGGTTTTGTTACTGGTTCGGTTGGACCTCTCGAAAATTCCAAATTCAGATTTTCACCAAAATCAGAACAGAAACCTGGTACTGTGCGGCCGCCCAGAAGGCACTGTGCGGTCGCCCAAAAGTGTGCGGCCGTACACGTTATTCTGTGCGGTCGCCCAAGTTGATCAGAAGGAATTTTGAAGTTCGAAAATTTGTCTCAAAATTGTCTTTCCCCGATTATTAAAACCATGATCCAATCAGAATTAATAATCAAACAATTCAGAATCCATAATAATATTTATTGCGATTGAATCGTGCGATTAAAGTTGTAAAACAATAAAACACATAAAACCACATAACACATAAACATCATATAATCCAATATTCATATCATGCTTGGCACATAAACAATTTATATACACACAACATGATCTAGTATTGAAATAATCAACATGAACGGGGCTCTGATACCACTGTTGGGTTTCATAGCAACATGCGCAGCGGAATTAAGCATTTAAATTTAATGAAACCTAAAGCCCATAGACCCATTCATATGATTAAGTCAAATACAACAATATGAATACTAGAATACTAACCCTTGATGCCTTTGATTTTGCAACCTTGAATTCGATAGAGACTTGAAAACTTGATCACGATCATAGCAATAATCACGAACTTTGAAGATGATAAATTTCACCCTCTAGCGGTATCCACACCACAAACGATTATCAAGAACACTTGATCTTGGTTGCTAGACCAAATTATGAAACACGTTTTCACAATTAAAATGAACTATAAGGAATTTTCTTTGTGTATAATTTTGTTCTTCAATCTAGGATTTCTTAGAACAAAATAAAACCCTCTCAAACTCTTTGGAGGCTTGCACAAACATTGGGTCTGAGTTGTGGCCGGACTCTGATGTTTATACACAAGTCAGACCTATTCCAAATAGGAAACTTGTGTTAAAACCCGTCCAAAATTCGATTCCGAGTCAAATTAGGAATCTGCCCCCGACAGCACTGTGCGGCCGCCCAAACTGAGGTGTGCGGCCGCCCAAGTTTTTGTGCGGTCGCCCATCCCATTTGGCCGGTCGCCCAAAGGCCCAGAAAATCCAATTTTCCAAGATTTCCATTATAGCCCTTATTTAGGATTCGTTCTATTGTGTGTGACCCTCTAGGATTATACTAAGTTGGCAATGGGTTCAAACATGAAACCATAAGATATGATTAGGTTCTAGCAAACCGTCATACCTACCCAAATAGTGTAACTAGATACAAGTTCGCATTCCTTTTAGAACATGTCATAATCCCTTTGTCCACGATGTCATTGAACACAAGTCATGGTCAACAAGTCAACTTGTATTGTTCAATACTTTCTCGATTCTGAATATGTTGATAATCCAAATGACATTGATCCAATCAATCCATTTGAGTTTTGCCAAACATTTCATCAACATCATTCCTTCGAGGGGCCCAAGCTTGACATCTCTCCGAAGAGGGACAAATCCATTAGCTTATTATTCTTCCCTACGTGAATCCGATTATGCCAATCATACCCTTTATAACTACCATGTTAAGGCAGCGTTTGAATATGTCAAACATAATGTTCATCAAGTGGAAGACTATAATAACTTCATGTCTAAGGATTCAAATGACATAACTAATATGAGATTTATATATGACATCGACCATGACATAAATATCATACCGCGGGTCATGTCCAGTATCTTGTTCCAAACAAATACCCATAAATCTAACATGATCATCCCATGATCATTTAGCCTTTATACTAGGGCTTAACAAGCTCTAGGGACGGAGATTATTATAAGCAAACACGAGCCATAATAATAATCTTATTATCTCTTTATCATTATGAATAAATGATAACTCATACAACGCTTAACAAACGTGCCTAGGGCACCAACACCAACATTGATCATATCAAGCAATAATACATCCACGGGAGGGGAGATTACACAATTACACATATACAAAAAATAGGGGAGACAAATCCCACAAATAATAATATATATCCTCGATGGTGCTTTTGTTGATTTCGGTGACACTTTCCGTCCCCGAGCCGTCGTACCTGTCCTAAAATCAATCCGATTCCAAAACTAAAAATTGGGGGTTAATCCCTGAATACTAGGTATCACAAGGGAGTTTTTGTAGACTTTTTGGACCAAGTTTAGGCCCCAAACACATGCAATAAAGTTGATCACAAAATTCAGCCCAGAAAAGGAAAACAGAAACCTTAGCATGTTTATCACCAATTTTAACCATCTTAGCTTGGGAATCTGACAAAACCCAAAGAACAAAAGTTTAATACCACGCATAAAAAATTAATATCCCAAAATTTAGAGTTCATAGGATGAGTTTTAGTGGTTCAAAAGGTTTCTGACATTTCAATGTCAGAAACTGGAAGTGCAGAATCTGAATTTTTGAGTTTGAAACATATGTTTTAAAGGAGAACTTAAAGTGATCAAAAAAATGTATAAAAAATATTATAATCATTCTGAGTTCGTGTATAACAAAATACATGTTTTGATCTTTGTGCAGAAAATTATTTTTCATCAAGTTTGAAGCCCAAGAACACAGCAAGGTACCACAGTGAATAAACAACTCAGAATCACTGAGACCCAAATTTATGCATGAAAATATGATCTAGGCATGGAATATGAACATGAAACTTTAGGATCATATATTTCAACATGTTATGAACAACTTTTGTTCTTTGACCTAAACCATAAAACCACTCTAAGATGGATTTACAAGCTCATCAAAATCAAGACTCTATACAGAAAGTAAAAACTGATTATATGAGGCATGATTATAGACCTCAAAACACTACTATATCTTCAAACCAAGGCATGAACTCAAGGACTTTGATATTTAACATGTTAACAACATTATCCAAGAGCTATTTCTCAACAAATAATGATTTTCACATGCATGATCATGAAGGAAAGCCAAAGAGGGCAGATTTACGCCCTTTGAGAGAAACGAAGATTTTCATACACAAATTAAAGCATATGAATATTATGACTATTATGAACATATATAAACATAATAAACTGAGTATTAGCATCACATGATCATCATTTATATACATAAACAAAGCTTTACAAAGCTAAAAAAACATGGAAGATGAAGGAAACCTAGTCACTATTTGACTAGGTTCCAAACCACTCCCAATATTGCTTACATATCTAAAGAGCCAAGGTTTACATAGAGTTTTACCTAGCTTTTGAGATTATGGGTACTCCCTTTGTCAACCAAGGGAAGACTTTTTCTTTTCTTTTTGCTGTGTTTGATCAAAGTTTTGGCTTTGATGTGTTTTTTGTGGTTTGTTTGGTGATTTATGGGTGGTGCAGGGGTGGTGTATGAGTGGTGGTGTGGTGATGGTGTGGTGGTGGTGTTCTTGTTGAGAGAGAATGAGAGTGGAGGATGGTAGGGTTTTTTTTCTTTTTGTTTTTGTCTCTCTCTTTTTGAAATGGATGAGAGTGGTGTATATAGGAGGAGTGAGGTGGTAAATTGGTTGTAACTTGGAGGGGGGAGGTTGTAAATTGGTGGATTCATCATCTATCCTTCTTGACTAAGGCTTAAAGTCATCTTCCTTATCTCTGTTCCGGCTTTCCACTCCGTAACTGCTCCGTTGTGCGCGTCTCCAGTGTCCCGGTTGTCCGCGAGTCCAACATGAAAGTTGCTCGGAATATTTTTCTGGTCAGGCCGGTATATCTGAAAATATTTTTATGAGCAAGGAACGACAATAATATATTTTTCCTCTTCTTGACCAATTGATAAGATATTTTGAGATATTTTCCAATTTGGATAACCATCTTTCTGGTTCCGGCTTTTCGCTCCGTAACTGCTCCGTTGTGCGCGCCTCCGGTGTCCCGGTTGTCCGCGAGTCCAACATGAAAGTTGCTCGGAATATTTTTCTGGTCAGGCCGGTATATCTGAAATATTTTTATGAGCAAGGAACGACAATAATATATTTTTTACTCTTCTTGACCAGTTGATAAGATATTTTGAGATATTTTCCAATTTGGATAACCATCTTTCCGGCTCCGGCTTTCCGCTCCGTCGTGCGCGCTCCGGTGTCCCGGTTGTCCGCGGGCCCAACATGAAAGTTGCTTGGAATAATTTTGTGGTCACGCCGGTATATCTGAAATATGTCAATTAGCAAGGAAAGGGAATAATATATTTTTAATGCACAAAATGGATAACAGCGAGCAGTTCGGGGGGTTGCGGGCCCCGTTTCCGATCCCGCACCTCGAAAAACGAAATTTTTGCCTGTTTGCTCCTTTTTTCGCTCTGATCATGAATTTGAAGTCCGTTTATCCATTCGATGCACCAATAAGGCTCACGGCAGTCCCGCACAGCCAAATCGAGGGTTTTAGGTCAATTTTCGGGTTTAGACCGATTCAAGGTGGGTTTTTAGGGGTGCGAGATCAGGGTATCTACAGTGGGTTCCACAGACTCCTTGATGGACTTGGTCCATGATTTCTACGGCTTTGTGCTCGTTGGCACAGAGTAGACACTGCTCGTGGTGTTTCTTGTAGAGGCGATCACCTATGATAACGAATTGGGCGACAAACCGTTTGAGGGCTATCTTGCTTTAGGTGATGCGTCTGATGGGAATGTTCCATCTAGGAGGAAACGCCATACATCATAATACCAAGGTTTATCGTCCAAGGTATTTACGGAAACAGGGTCACGCTCTTCTTTACAGTCGTGCAGGTCTATGATTGAGTAATAGGCGGGAGTCGTTCGCCTCGCAACTTTGAAGGTTTTAACCTCAGTCCATTCGGGAATCTCCACAAGTGATCCTAGCATGGCTAGCGAGTCTGCCAAGCGGTTCTTATCTCTAGGAAAATAGTAAAAAGTGACCTCTTTGAACTGTTTGACCAAGTCTTGGAGATGGACGTTATATTTCTGGAGTGTAGGATCTTGTACCATCCACTTCTTGAGTGACTGATATATTATAAGTTGTGAATCTCCGTACACTTCTAGTTCGGTCACATTTCTTTCTAAGGCTGCTTCAAGCCCCGCTATGCAAGCTTCGTACAGGGCAATATTGTTAGTGGCCTTAAAGTCAAGACAGATTGCGAGTGGAGTGTAGGAATCTGAGGGATCTACTAGTAACATGCCAATGCCATACCCCCGTTTATTGGCTGCACCATCGAAAAATAATTGCCACTTATTTTCTGCTATTGTCATGATGTCCTCATCAGGGAATCGCGGGTCTTCCCCCTTCGCTTCATCACATGGAAATTCGTCTAAATGATCCACGAAGACTCTTCCTCTTACGGATTTCTGTGTGATATAAGTGATATCGTACTTCGCGAGCATAAAGTACCACTTGGCTATCCTAGAGGATACATGCGACTTCTCGAAGATGTACTTCATTGGGTCCATTCAGGCAATCAGTTGTACAGGAAACGCCTCCATGTACGGCTTTAGTCTCTCAGCTACCCATACCAGTGCAGCACACGACTTTTCTAATGCAGAGTAATTCAATTCAGTCCCTTGGAAATGACGGCTGACAAAGTACATGGCATTCTCTTTCTTCGAATTTGGTTGCTCTTGTGCTAGCATAGCCCCTAATGCAGTATCATTGACTGTGAGGTACAAGGTCAACGGTTTCTCTTTATGCGGTGGAACCAAGACTGGCGAATTCACTAAGTACTCCTTGACTTTTTCAAAGGCTTCTTGGCACTCTTTGGTCCATTATAGGGATGCATTCTTCTTGAGGAGCTTAAAAATGGGCTCTCATATCATCGTGAGCTGATTAACGAAACGACTAATGTACTGAAGGTGACCCATAAATCCCTTGACCTCTTTTTGCATCTTAGGTGGAGGCATGTCAATGATGGCTTTGATCTTAGCGGGATCCGCTTCTATACCACGCTCAATGACCATGTACCCTAGGACTTTTCCTTTCACTACCCCAAATGTGCACTTGGCCGGATTAAGTCTCATCTTGTAGTGTCTCAACCTTTCAAAGAACTTTCTAAGGTCGACGAAGTGCTGTCCATCTGAGCCTTTGGAGTTTATGATCATATCATCAACGTACACCTCCATTTCTTTATGTATCATGTCATGGAACAACGCAGTTACAGCTCTCTGATAAGTGGCTCCGGCATTTTGAGCCCGAATGGCATAAACGTATAACAGAACGTCCCCCAAGGTGTGGTAAACGCTGTTTTGTGTTGGTCCTCCTCGGCCATGAGGATCTGGTTGTAACCGGCAAATCCATCTACAAATGAACGGACTTCGTATTTTGCGGTATTGTCAACGAGCATGTCTATGTTAGGGAGAGGAAAATCATCTTTCGGAGATGCTCTGTTGAGATCACGAAAATCAACGCAGACGCGGACCTTTCCATTTGCCTTGGAAACCTGTACAGTATTAGCCAACCAGGTTGGATACTCTATCACTTTGATGAACCCAACACTCAGGAGTTTCTCTATCTCTTGTTTGACTTGTACCGACCACTCTGGCTTAATTCTGCGGAGTTTCTGCTTGATCGGCTTTGAATCAGGAAGCAGCGGTATCTTGTTCTCAACAATCGAATTGGCTAGCCCCGGCATATCTTTGTAGGACCAAGCGAACACATCTACAAATTCTCGGAGAAGCGCCATGAGGGCTTGTCGGTCTTCCCCTTGAAAAAACTGCCAATCTTGGTCTCTTTCGGATCATCGTCCGTCCCCAAATTAACTGTTTGCATTTCTTCGGCATCAATAGGACCTTTTCCACCACAAAGACCTACTTGCTTATTAATTTCTTTTAAGATTTGTTCATTTTCTTGATCTATCTCGTCATATGACTCATTATTATCTGATTCGTTAGAGTTATTAGTTAATTCATCATTTAGGACGCTAGCAATCTCGGGATACTCAGAAAGATCTATTTTTTCATTAAGAAAGTAGGGGAATACATGTTCCGCGATGGCATCCAAGTCCTCTTGGGTGAGCTCATCGGTAGCAGTATCTGACTCTAAGGTAAGAGTTACAAATTTTCTTTCTCTATGGGGATGGGGAGTACATCCTAATTCTTTGATCAGGAAGTCTTCACTTGCTATGGGTCCCCCAGTTGTGTACCAATTCTGAATAGGCTCGTCACTCTTCTCGATGAGCTTGGTGTAGTCTTGGTTCGGAGCGTCCCCCTTGTCTATTGCATTGATCTAAGTGTCCTCTAGCTTGCAAAGGTTGAGAAATTGGCGCAGTAGGTCTTCTCCCAACACAAAGTCCCAATCACTGAATTCTTCGGCCTTGGTACCCCCTAATTCTCGAGGTAACCACGAGAATTGCATCTGCTCTGTTTCAAGTGAGTACGGATCACAGTCACTGAATATTTCAAAGCCCGGCTGGTGCTTCCCCCTATGGTCGATCCATGGTTCAGGGAACATGAAGTATGGAAAATTTTCCCCTTCGCATACAAAGTACCCATTTAGATTCTTTCGATAGGGTGGTGCTAGTGGTACAATGTATGAGGTCCAATCCCTTTCATCTTTAGGGATGCCCTTGAGTGGTGACACATACCCTAGACCATATTCTGGGGCTATAGAACGACAGGTGGTGGTTCTTTTATCCCTTGTAAATGCTTGCCAAGTCCAAGACCGGGGAAGTACCCTTCTTTTAGAATCATGTTAAGTACTGGGCATGTTCCGGAGAATGGAACCGTCTTAGAATAGTCATTTTCATTGTGCACTTCTACCATCTCTACACTACTTTGCTTTTGGATTTCGAATCCATTAAAAAGGTGGTCGGCTGCCTCATGCTGAATTTCTAAGATTGGGCTAGCAGTGACTAGTTCCCCAAGTACGGTGACTATCGTGTCGTTGTGTTTATACTTGACATATTGATGGAGAGTCGATGGTACTCCTCCCGTTTGATGTAGCCACGGGAGTCCCAGAAGAAGGTTGAATGAAGAGGGGATGTCAATGACTTGGAATTCTGCCTTCGTAGTTATCTCTCCCACTATAACTGTTAGAGTGATCGCCCCTATAGGTGAGCATGCAGTGCAGTCAAACCCTCATACAGTGAGATTTGACGGTTTTATCACTCTTGAGGTAAGGCCAAGCGTTACCATGACTTTCTTCGGTAAGATATTTATGGCGGACCCATTATCTACTAGGATTATGGGGATTCGATGCCCATTGGCTTACCATTTGCGTTAACTCCTCGGGAGTTATTTCTTTGGTCACTTCGACTTGGGCACATTGCCAAATTGGATTTGGCTTACCATTTGCGTTAACTCCTCGGGAGTTATTTCTTTGGGCACTTTGACTTGGGCTAATGCTTTCGAGATTATCATTCGATGCTTATGATATGAGCCTAAAAGATCCCATATGGAAATGTTGGCTTGCGTTTTCTTTAATTGCTTAAGAAGTGGATCGTTAACCTCAACGGGTTCGGGCTCTTTCGAAGATGATGGCTCTTCTATTCTTGGATCTTTATTGATTACAACTCGACCGGAGCGGGTGAGTAAGTTAACATCTTCCTTTTCCTTATTATTCTTTCTATATAGTACTTGATCCCAAGACAACATGTAACAGAAAGAAATTTCATTATTAAACTTTGGAGTGCTCTCGCCCACATTTGGGATTAGGCGAGTAGTCTCTTCTTCTTTACTAGCTATCTCTATTACATTGATCCCTCCTCCCGCAGTTGGGAGAGGGTTTGTCACTACATTGGGAACTCCTAGCTGCTTAGAGTCTATGAGATCTTGGATCACATCTTTGAGGTGGTGACACGAGTTGGTGTCGTGGCCGGTGGCTTTGTGAAATTTTCAGAAGAGATGATGAGCATGATTGAGAGGAAATTCTTTGGGAATAGTAGGCTTCCTCGGTGTGATCTTGACGGCTTCTACAAGGGTGTCGAACATTTGACTTTGGGTGACACCTTCTAGCTTGCTATAGTTCCTCTGCCTTGCTTTAGCTTTGGATTCAACTTCCATCTTGTAACATTCTCTTTGAGCTTGTAGACATGCTTGGAGCGTGTCAACCTTCTTTTCGTAGTTTTCCTCTTGCATGAGTAAGCCCTTTAGAAGTGCATTGACCTCCTCTTCTCAGGCTAGCAACTGATTTTGGAGAAATTGGATTTCTCTGTCGAAGAATTCCTTTTGTGTTCGCAGTCGGGTCATGAATTCTTTTTGTATCTCGCTCTTGAAGCGGGCGTACAGGACCGTGGTGTATACTTCAGAGAGTTGACCCCTTTCCCCTCTAGTCTAGCTTTGATGTCGTTGAGATCTTGAGTAAACTTGGCGCTTGACATTGTGCTGGGAGTGTGGAGCTACTTTGCTGATCGGACGGACCTAGAGTGCAGAAACTGTGTCAAATCCAGGATGGGGTCCCAACAAGTCGGATTTTATGAACTAGGGGTTGACCAACACGGCAGATTCACATAAAAGGAGAGATATCTCGTACGAGACAATGGATGTCTCGTACAAGACATCTATCCTGACAGTCAGATTTGCAGATTTTAATCCTATTGGTCGGATGGATTTTAATCCATTTTAAAGAGGTTACTACTCTAGTTCATCCTGGAACAAATGATTCTGTCACCCTGGAATATGAATCCCTTGTTTTTCACCTGTATTGCACTCTCCCAAACGGACAATTCAGGCAAGGGTCTCATATTCTCATCGGAATCCACCATTCAATTAACCAAACCTAAGTGATTCTGTAGTTGTTTTGCACTTTGTTAAACAACGCATTAATGCAATCAAACCTTGTGAATTTTAAGGGACAACCGAAAGGGACATGTTGAACGGTGCAGTCGAAACTAAGCCAAAATGGCATCCACAATCCCGCACAGAATAGTAAAAGTAGGAAAACACAAGCTCGGATTTCCGTAGAGAGGTTCTCCATTATTTCAAAATCCTTTGTCCAACATTTTACCAAAGGGACATTCGTCATATTCACAAGGGAGGATTATAGATTGTAAAGATGCGTTATCTTGGGCAAAGGTTAAAACAACCCTAAGAATCGAACCAACCGGTCTCGAGGAGTGTCTTATTAACTAGTATGTATGTATGAGGTTAATGCAAGGCTTACGGCTAAGTCTCCCCATGAACACAGTCTAGGAGCGTGTCACGGAGTGGGTACACCATCTTTGGAGAGACCGGCGAGGGCCATTCGTTAGAATGGGGGTGCTGACCGACATCCGTCCTCCGATTGGGACCCGAGTTTATAGGGTAAGTAGTGCAATTATTCTACACGTGTGCACGTGTGTGAGAGTCAAGATCTAGGTGACAAAGAGAAAATATAGAGTCTTTTTTTTAAAGTAAAAATAAAAACATGCAATGGCTGGGCCAAGTGGCTGCCTACGTTTCCTCTTGTGGAGGAACTCAGGCCGTCGTAGTTCACACATAAAGCAAACGCATGTAAAGCAAGGAATGAAACAATTAGCAACTACTCCTGCAAAACAAAGGTTAGCCTTATGATATATGGGGAGTTTCTTCGTCGTTAGGGGGTCCTAAGACTCAGAAACAGAGGGGAGAGCGGATCTGAAACTCTGTGTATGCGTTTGAACTGAACGAAAATCCTTTTTCAAACCAGAGAACCAGACCAGCCGGACAGAGCTGAGATGTCTCGTACGAGACAAGTGATCCCTCGTACGAGACTTCTCAGTCGGGAACAGATTACAGTACAGAATGCAGATTTTGAAACAACGATGATTTTTTTCAACGCAAGTCTAACCCACTTAATTTTTCCCCAGCGGAGTCGCCACTGCTTGCGCGTGGGGTTTTGTTGTTAATCTTCGAGGTTCCTTTTCGTCCTTTGATTTACCCTTTTTTGATTGTTTGAGAGTCGCCACCATGTTGTGGTCGGAACACGGACCGAGATATCTGGATTCGGGGGGTTAAGTTATGAATTGGGAAGGTCAAGGAGAACCCAATTCACCCAATCTAGGATTGGTCTTGCTAAGAAATCATCATCATTGTTTCAAAATCATGCAAAACGTATGTAAAAAGAAGACAAACAAATAAATAATTGCTTATTTATTTGGGATGTTGGATCATGGGCTTCGAGACCATCTTCATGGATTGGAGAGGCTCTAGGCTAATCCTTTAATGGAATCACACTACTTCAAAGACAAAGAAGGAGATGAGAAGATAGAAAACAAAGAGTTTTACCTAAGCGTTCTTCAATAATCCTATGGATGGCCTTGACTAAAGGCCTTGAATCTCTAATAAACTTGGTTTGAATGGTGTTGTGGATGCTTGAATTTCGTGGGTGAGGAAGAGGGACTGATTATGGGGACCTCTTTGATCAGATTTGGAATGGTTTTTGGGTGAATGAGGATTCTCTTTTTTTTCGGTTCAAGAACCTCTATATTTATAGGGGTTCTGGACCTAGGGTTTTGGCCAAGAATGTAAGTTGTGATGGGAATCCAAGACATGATTCCCACAGAGGTATTTTTGGACTCTAATATCGTCCATTTGGTTTTCCTCGGATTGCTTAAGTGTTTGCCAAGAAAAGGGGTTAAGATCAACAAGGAAACTGACCAAAAACCCGACTGCCAAGGGGGATGTCTCGTACGAGACATCAATGTCTCGTACAAGGCATCTCAGTGCTGGAATTCACTTTTTGCCCTCTGCAGTAATTTTAATGTTCATTTCGGCCCCTGACTAACGGAGTCAGTCAGAAACTTAATGAAACATGTCCAACTTAACGAGTTTCGACCCAAATCAAAGGCGAGACATAGAAGTAGCGTGAGTATGAATGAATGTCCAAAATGGGGTGTCTACATACCCATGTAATCCCAAGTGTTTTAATCATGGGTTGGCACGTAACTTAAATTTTAAAGAAGGTTCACAACATATAGAATATAACATATTTATGATCACATAAGATAAACATGTTACACATCAAGTTTAGTCATTAAATTAATCTCCATTAATTTAAGCATAATATTTATGTGTCATTAGTTTCTCTATAATTATGAGGACGGAACTTCTTTGAACTTTGGTTATTATCTCCAAATCAAGACAACTAAAAAATGCGGCCGAACTAAGCAATAGATGGTCTCGATGAACGTAAGCCAATTGCATTCACAATTCCACATGGATCTCCAAACTTGAATCAAGAACTTTTGTTTCTCAATTTTAGCAATTATGAACTCTTCATAATTCTAACTTTGTTTTATCTTTGAATCTTTGATTGCGATCAACTTTGGGAAACACAGTCTCGAGAACGTAGGCTAGTCATCCAAAACTTGATCCAATCTCAGAATTCACAAGACTAAAACAAATAGGAAATTCAAACCCCAAGATCCACACCCGCGACCCAAAGCCGCACCCGCACAAGACCCGGAGGTCCGGCCGGGTCACCTACTAGGTCCGGTCGGACCCTTCGAAAAATCCAATTTTTAAAGTTTCAAAATTTGTCTCAATTGTTTTTTCCGATTCAATTAGGATTTGGTGTTCTTGGTGATCCAATCACCATGATCATCAAAACCTTGAATAAAAAATTTATTCATGAATCTCTAGATTATCAAAACTTTGATCCAATTAAAAAATTGATAACCAACAATTTTGAATCCACCATAATTTTTATTGCGATTGAATAGTACGATTAAAGTTTATAAACGATAAACCACATAATACGCATATAACACATAAACATCATAATCCCAATATTCAAATCATGCTAGGCACATAAACAATTTATATCCATAAAACATGATTATGTATTGAAATAATCAACATGAACGGGGCTCTGATACCACTGTTGGGTTTCGTAGAAACATGCGCAGCGGAATTAAGCATTTAAAATTTTATGAAACCCAAAGCCTATAGATCCATTCATATGATTATGACAAATACATCTACAATGAATACAAGAATACTAACCCTTGATGCGTTTATTCTTTTCTTGATCTTGAGTCTTGGGTTCTTCGCGCTTCTCTGAATCATGAATGCAGGAACACGAACAGTACATGGTGCGCGCCATTCAACATGTGCGCCTAGTACTAGATGATGCGCCTAGTCTTAGTAACGCGCCTAGCAAATGTTGTGCGCCTAAATTCATCTTGGTGCGCCTATAGCATTGGCACGCCTCACTCTATTTAGTGCGCCTCATGTCTACAGCGCCTATCATATGACGCGCTCCATACAACATTTCAACACTTAGACAAATTTGAAGACTTATGAAGATATGAAGACTCCAGTATTCAAACTCAAAGCCAGAATCCAACGGTGAATCAAAGTTTTGAGAGCACTCAAGATGAAGACATCTGTCCTCAACGTCTTTCAAATACTTTGTGTTTAACGGCTATAATTGGACACGTGCTCCAATCAACGAGCTCCAACACATTGATTTATATCCTATTACTTCCAATTAAATTCACTAGAATCTAAATAAGACCATATGAAATATATTTGAAGTATAAACAATATATTACTAATTTACTATTTAATTACATTTTAATATTTTTATCAATTACTTTTATTATAGCTTGGAGTAATAATCATATAACTAATTAATCATTTAAAGTTCAAATAATTTTTTTTTGATTAATAATAAACATAGTAATAACTATATGCTATTTTTTAAATATAAGTAATATTTGCTAACTTACTAACCCTTTATCTTAAATAAATAATTTACCATTTAGAGGAAACGTTTCACTTTGAATAATTTTTTATTATATCGAAATTTTAAAATGATTTTTTAATCGTTAATACATTAAATTAAGAAAAGGTATCAAATATTAATATTTGTATATCTAAAATTATTGAGTAGGTCTTATGAAAAACGTGTTTTACTTTAAAAATAGGGAAAACGTGTTTTGCAAAAACGTTGGCGCTTGTTTTTTAAAAACAAGTGGTGACATTTTTGTAAATAATTGGAAAGCATCGTCAATGTCAGCGTTAATAATACAAAGTGCCAGTCATTTGGACTGACATTTATAAACATTGACACTGCCACTTTTAATAAGTGCCAATGTTAGTGTTAAAAAGTATCAGACATTACACTGACACTTATAGACATTGATACTAGCACTTATCAAAAGTCTCACTGGTAGTGTCAATAAGTGCCGGTGTAAATGGCTGGCACTTTTTAACACTAATACTGGCACTTACGATAAACGTCAGTTATTTACAAAAATGTTATCGCGTGTTTAAAAACAACTTCCCCTTTTTTACAAAAATGTCACCAAGCCATTTTTAATAAGACATTTACGCGAACTTAGCGTAAAACAAGTTTTTCCCCAGTTTTTCACAAAATTGTTAGTATATGCGTGATAAAAAAATTTACTTCTTAATATTAATATAAAAGTGTTATTTGAATTTATAGAGTATTAAGTTACTTATATTGTTATTTCTTCAAATACCATGTTTGAAGGTTAATTTTTTTTATATCAATGAGTAAGATAAAAGGTATTAAAATGAGTAAAAAGAGTTGATAAGTTATTAACAATAAATAAAATATTTTTCTATTAAAATGGAGTTGCTCTTATGAAAAACTAGTTTTTTTCTAAGATAAAGGAAAAACTATTTTTATGTCGATGGCACTTAAACACACATACACTGACTTTTCTCGCTCCTTGCCTTCCCAACACTAACACCGGCACTCTTTTTACACTAATACTGGCACTCTTTTACACTGGCACTTATTAATACATGCACTGGCACTCTTTACACTGGCACTTTTTTACACCAACACTGGCACTTTTTTACTCTAACACTTAATGATACATGCACTGGCACTTTTTTACACTGACACTTTTTTACACAAACACTGGCAATTTGTTACACTAATACTGGCACTCTTTTACGCTGACACTTTTTACACTTATACTGGTACTTTTCTACACCAACACTCGCATTTTTTTACAGGTGAACTAGCACTCAATAATACTAGCACTGGTATTATTTTTTCCGTAACATTAACAACCAAACACATAGTATCCAATAGCACACTCCCAGGCACATTTTAAAAGATCCCTGGCATATTTCTTTTCTTCCCCAGACACATTGAAAACTTGAAACACATATAATTTGAACTGTTTTGTAAACTCATGGAAGGATCAAATTTGATTCTCAAGCAGGCATTATTTCAAACAAAATAAAGGCAGTGCTTTTCAATTTTGTTCTTACCTCAGACCCCTCTTTAAATATCTGCGTCGGAGTCAGATTCAGTGAGCTTTGTCGACATTAATGTCTGGTGGCTGGTGAACCCTAGATTTAATCGTTCTTTTTCTCTGATGTGTTTGAAACCTGTTGATCATGCTGTTGATTGTTTCAGAGTAAGCGATTATGGATTCAGTGACCGTGATTTCTTTGTCGTCGGAGTTGTGCCGGTGAAAGGAAAAATAGGAGGACGGTCAGAGAGTGAGGGTTTGATGTACACTGATGTACAGGGTTGCATCGGAATTAAAATAAAAGTAGTAACCGGATAGCAATTAATCGAATCAACGAATTAATTGACCCAATTCGAATCCACGAATTAGGGTTTGGCAAGAAAAAAAAACAATAATGATGAAGCTCTTGAAGAAACGAAGGAATCCACCTTCAACAAACCGATAATGGTTCAAGGGATTAAACCTAAAGATGCACAAAGCAAACTTTATAAAATAATCAAAATCAAACGTGTTCAATACAATGAATGAAAAGAGTATTTAAAGGCTAGACATATGTTAGTACCCGACCTGAAAATGAGTTTATTAGGGTTTTCCCAAATATACAAGGACTTTATAGGAATTAGAAACCTCGCAAAGACTTGTCCCGGATTCCCGAAATACCTCATTTATGACAAAATCCATCAAAATAGGTAACTTATGGTTTCCTTAAAACCATGCAGAAACCCTAGCTTAAGAATCAAGCCAGCCCGCATCTTTGGCCACGCGGCCAACATTGCCGCGCCCCAACCTTGGCCACGCGGCCACTCTTGTCGCCGTCTTCAATCATGGCCAGGCGGCCAACCTTGTCCCGGATGATCTCAGCCGTCAGATCTTCCCATCAGTTTACTATATAAACTCATTCCATTCCATTGGTTTGGGGGATCCCGAGTTTGAGAGTCTTAAATCCGATTTTGAGAGTTCTTAAACATTATTTTGCTCCCTAATTAAGCATTCAAACACTCAAGGAGATCAAGGTTTATTTCTTGCCAACATAGGTAAGTTTTCTAACTTTTTCTTCATGTTCTTGCATCATTTTTAATGTAGATCTTTTATATTCATGTTCTTACATGTTTATTCATAGTTTCTTCATATGCTTTGCATGTTCATTCATATGTTCATAATATGTTCTTCGCGTGTTCTTCGTGTTCATAGATTAAAACCTTATTTATGCTATATTTAGGGTTGCGATCTTCATGTTTGCATGTTATTTCATAGCCGATGAATTTAGGGTTCATCAACCCAAGGATGATCTAGGAACTATTTCTAAACCCTAAACTTTAGGTAATTACTCCCATGTTCAATAATCCTCCCATGATGAATGTGATGAATGTTCATTGAGATCTCATTGATGGCATAGTCATTATTCTAGGATGTGATCATCCTGCATGTTTCTTTCTCCTCCCTCTTCATTATGCATGATCACTATTCTCTCTCCACATTCTAATTATGTGCGAACAACGCTGACCTGAGCTTCTCACATTGAGAGGAACGTAGGCAATCTTCGGATCCGGTCTAAATCACTAACACACTACATACACCGCATCATGATAGAAAGACCGATCAATTCGGGCAATAGGAGTGATAACGTTCAATATTCTTCTCTTGTTGTAATTTGACCCCCGAACCCACTAAAAATGCCTTTTTCAATGTTTTGGCTTTAATTAAAACGGCGTGGCGACTCTCATAATTTTAATGTCCTTATGAATATTCCCTTTTGTAAATAAAAATAATCACAAGATACTTCTCATGCGTCGCTTCATCGAAAAGGGGTATTCACAGTGGCGACTCTGCTGGGGATGTTTTAAAACTTTTTCAAACTTAGTGGGTCTAACTTTCGTTTACATCATGATGTTTGCCATGTTCTCACATGCACCACACACTTTGCTATGTTCTCGCATGCACCACACACTTTGCCATATTTTCACATGCACCTCACACTTTGCCATGTTTGCACATGCACCTTGTATTTCCGCCATGTTCATATTTGTACCTTGTATTTATGTACCCTTGTTATTTTTCGTCTTAGTATTAGGGTCAAACAAAACTCTGCTAAGCTCCCTTGTATATCCTTATTCTCTCCCCTTTCTCTCTCTTGCATTACATTGCATCGCATCATTCAAACGTTCAAAACTTCTCTCTTTTCTCCCTAAAAAGAATTAGTTTCTTGCCTCACACTACCACTAGTCCGTGTCAGCACTGCACAGGTCCCCATTACCCGGAGTATTCGATGTGTAGGAATTTGTGCATTACTGTCGCACTCTTTTCGAGTCACTCGTCTATTCCGCTCACCGTATACGGTGGGAACCTTTTACCTAACCCATGTCAACCCACACTAGTGTAGGTAACACACCTAGGTTTTGACCAGTTGGTTTGGCTAGCTTTTCCTTAATAGTCAATTAACGTGCTGTCCATGTCAGTCATCCCCAAGTCAATGATGAATCGAGATCTTTTGAGAGGAAGTGCACAAAAATTGATTTCCCTACAAGGGACGTGCCATAGTAAGATGAGTGTATGTTGTCAAGATCTCCGCCCATCATTAACTTGTGTAGGATGTAACCTAGACACCACGATAAATGCCTTTAAGGAAGGGTTAGTCGTAGGATCCGATGGTTGGTGGAAGCCGCTTGCCCTATAGGACCCTCGCCCAAATTGTCCGTTTGGGGGTGTGCAATGCAGATGAAAAACGAGGGGTCTATAGACGTAGTGATGGCCTCCACTAATCGTAGTCTCCTAGCTAGTTGCGAAAAAGGGTACCCCTTCCAACCAATTAAGATGTAAATAATGTATGTTTTTGTAAATTAAAATATACTTTGCATGAGCCTTCCCCCTCTCCTAAAAACTTCATTGCCCTTCAACCTTTCAGCAAAGCAAGTTTGGATCCGTTCGGGTGGTCGACTACAACGTGAAGCTTCTACTCCGTCCACGTTCTCAGTCTCGTCATCAGCAATGTCAACTCCCGCTTCCTCTTCAGTCTCTGTCCCTCCTACTAGTGCCGCCGAGCTCAACACCGAGACCACTCTCAATGGTATTCCCCCAAGCCTCCAGAACTTCCTCGCCGGTCTCGAAGCCAAGATCAAGAATCTCGAGGAAAGCAACAAGATTTTGGAAGACCAGAACCAACTGTTGAAGGACCACATTCAGCAAAAGGGACTAGGATGGTGCCCGATGGTAAGAATTTCATTTATGTCGAGGATGAAGAGGTCAATACCAACTGTCCCACCAATACCAATGCCACTGCCTTCCCACTCCCAAGCTACCGCAATGCTCCACCTCCTTCTCTCTACACCCAACAAGGTTTCACTACCATGAGCAAAAACAAGGCTGTCTATGAACCTTCCCCTGAACTGCTTGGTGGCTACCTCTCTGCTAGCAAACTACCCGCACCCTCGTTGCCTCTGAGTATTGGGATGGCCGCTGCTACTACTTCCACTACTCCTCCCGTCATTCTGTCAGAATCTATCCCCGACATCTCCAATCACCCTGTGGTCACGGCCATGCAAGAGCAAATGCGCAAGTTGATCGAGACCGTGGATAAGCAAAGTGCACCGACTACCAAGACAATCAACCCTAGCCAAGTGGGGGCTCTCCCCAAAGATTTCAAGATGCCTAAAGTGGCGATGTTTCATGGTGACTCGTGTCCTAAGACTCATTTGGATAGTTATGTGTTGGCCATGAGGGCTCGTGACTGCACCAACGAACAAATGGCTCGCGTATTCCATAGCACTTTGGATGGTATAGCTCTGCGTTGGTTCTTGGGGCTAGAACCAGGCGAGAGGCAAACTTGGGATCAAATTAGTATCGTTTTCTGTGAGAAGTATCAAGCTAACTTGGATTGGCATGTGAATCGAACGGATCTTGAGAACACTATGCAAAAGCCCGGCGAGGCTATTTATGATTTTTACAAGAGGTGGAATCATCGGTTGTGCGAGGTCCAATACCCACCAAAAGCAAAGGAACAGAAGCAGATTTTCTACAAATGCTTGCTACCGGAGATGAAAGCAGTTATAGGTAATGGTTACTTCCCTGATTTGTGGGAAATGGTTGACGCCGGAGTAAGGTATGAAGCTGGGATCACCAGAACTGCGCCGCCAAAGGAAAGCCCGAAAACCAACAACAACTCCTTCCGTTACAAAGCTCCTACTACTTCTGCACCTCTCAAAAGTGGAAAAGAGGCCGTTAGGCAAGTCAACTTGGTCCAAAATGAAGCATCGTTTAATGTTCAAGCTGTCACAAGGAATGGGCTCCGCCGTAAAGAGAGAGGGAGCACTTTGACGATTTTGGAATGCCTATGGGAAAGTCTTTGACGTGTTAGTCAAGAGAAGTCTTATCAAGCCTTTAGATAATTACCAACCCGCCTACCCAAGAACCGATTTGGACGCCTCCAAGTTCTGCAAGTATCACAAGCACATCGGGCACACAACGGATGGTTGTATTCAACTGAAACGCGTAGTTCAAGGGTTGATCAATGACAAGAAGATTGAGAAGCCGAAGGGTCCTAATGTGGTGAATAACCCCCTTCCTAATAATGGTGGGGTTAACATGGTTCAAACGAGCGAAATCAACATTCTAGAGCTCACGGATTCCCTCGCCAAAGCAAAGATGACGATGGCTAGTGTTTTGGAAGTGCTTGTGAAGTTGAAGGTCCTCGAGCCGTTGGAAGGACACCTCCCTTGCCTTGGTTGTGATTTGTCAAAGTTTTGCCACTACCACAAGTGTATCGGTCATACTACCGAAGAATGCTTTGCCCTCAAGCAAGCCGTGCAAAAGCTCATCAATGCGGGTGTTATTGAAGACCCTAGGGGTTCTGTAGCTAATGATGTACTCATGGTAGAAATTAGAGATCACTGATCCGACCGAGCCTGTTGTGGCGGACTGTGCAAAGAAAGTTGTAATTCAATGCTTAATGACAAAGAAACTTCTTGCTACTTGTTGTCCCTAGAAGAGTTAGCTAGTAAAGTCGAATCCCTAGACGAGGAAGTTCCAAACCCAACCAACCTTTGTCTTGGGACGAAATCTTTGAAGAAGCCGAGAAGATCGAAATTCCACCTCCTCAAGAGGGAACCCCACTCTCTTTAGAAGAGTTGCGAACGAAGTTTGTCTACTCACAAGATCCGGTCAAGTGTACCAATCCGATCCGAAGGGAGCAAAGAAAATCTTTGGGAAGGAACCCGAGCAAGCCGACCTCGAGAATGAAGACCCTATCCTCACCCAACTCAAACAGACCCAAGCCCACATTTCGCTCTGGTCCTTACTCACCTCTCTCTCGCCCATCGCCTCATGCTTGAGCAAAACCTCGCTGCTACTATGGTCCCGTCAAACACTACCCCAGAGAACATCACGCACATGATTGGGAATATCCACTATGGAAACATCATCACTTTCTCGGAGCTAGACAAGCCACCCATGTACATCACTGTGGAAGTGGATGGCAAGAAGATCCCTCGTGTATTCGTTGACAATTGTTCTGCTATTAACATTTTACCGTCAAGGATGATGGATGTAGTCGGTGTCCATGGTGTGGACTTGAGCCCGTCTAAGCAAACAATCAAAGCTTATGACTCAACCTGTCGCGCGGTTATAGGCGTTGTCACCCTGCCCATCACAATCGGAACCAAAATCCTACCCACCGAATTCCATGTCATAGACATTCCCGCAACCTTCTCACTCCTGCTCGGACGGCCATGGTTACACCAGTCAGGCGCAGTTCCCTCCTCCTTGCACCAATGTGTGAAATTTCAATCCGGTAATGAGGTGACAGTTGTCTACAGTGATTTAGTAACGGCCCAAGGGACGGACACCAAGGGCATTCCTGTTTTACAAATACAGCATGGGGAAGAGAGCCGACTCTTCAATGGCTTCGAAATAGTCGCTCAAGCACAGATCTGCACCATCGACCTCACCAAAACAACGGATAAAGTGGCACCTGTTGTCAAGATACTGCGTAATATGGGCTTCATACCGGGGCTGGGGCTAGGTAAGTGCTTGAAGGTCCCACAAGTCTGGTTAAAGAGATTGATCACCGAGGATTGTTCGGTCTTGGGTATACTCTCACTCCCGAAGACAAAGCAGAACAGAAAAGGATAGAGTTCCTTAAGAAAGTGGGGCTTTCTCATAAAAAGCCTGAGATGCGACCATACCGCCTTTCCCTTAATAGTTACTTCGTTAAGGAGGGCGAGGAGTTTTCGTGTTTCGAGTTCGCAGAGCCATGGTTTGACCACACCGGTAAGTTGCAGAAAGGGTTCGAGATTTTCAGAGATGTGGAATTCGATCGGTCCAACATGAAGCTGACTTACATGGAATATGACAAAGCCACGGGCAGAGTTAGAACCATCAGGCATGAGTACTCCGCCAAGGTTGCAGATGACTTGGCAGATCAACTTGAAGCCGCAACCCTTGACAAGCCGACAGCAGAAACTGCAGAAGCGCCAAGAATGACTGAGACGTGGGACGGCCAATATCTGCTTCAGCATCTGGGTAATCTGGGGCTGGACGACGACATGGTAGCCGCTATTGGGGATGAATCAGAGAAGGACGTAGATCCGAGGACATTGGTGGTACCCATGGGGGACAAGCTCAAGAATTGGTGCATCATTGGGGGACCTATAGCTACTCCGGAATTTATGGTGGGGACATTGGGGCTTACTCCTTCTCCTGTCGCCACTCCTGCAGCATCTCCTGTCACTCACCCAAAATCCCCGTCCCCAGAGTCTAGTGTTTTACATTTTGAATTTGAGTCTTCCTCTAAGTCTGACGACATTACGTCCGAAGACTATGATCTTGTTGCAAACGCTATTTTTCCTTTTGCCATGAATGAAACCCTCGACCTTTCCGAGTATCCCTCTATAGTCACTCTTTTAACTGATAAATTGGCTAATAATCAAACTAATGATATACACTTAGTTAATAATGATTCATTAGAAGAGGCGGACACAGACACATTAAATGATGAATACATTAAAGAAATTTCAGAACAGGTTATTAATCAAAAAGAATCTCGAGCCCAAGCTGCCGATGAGGTGTTAACGTGCGTGAATTTGGGAACCGAAGCCGAGCCTAAGGAAACGCAGATTGGAAGCTTCTTCAGCGGAGCCGAAAGGGAAGCACTGATTGAGCTACTCAAAGAATATGTGGATGTGTTTGCATGGTCTTATAAAGACATGCCGGGGCTCGACAACTCGATCGTAGAGCACAGAATCCCGACAGCACCAGACGCTAAGCCAGTCAAACAGAAGCTGCGCCGCATTAAGCCGGAATGGTCTTTGCAAGTGAAGGAAGAGATTGAGAAGCTACTCCGTGTGGGTTTCATCAGGGTGATCGAGTATCCAACTTGGTTATCAAATTTGGTGACTGTCAGAAAATCCAATGGTAAAGTCAGAGTGTGTGTGGATTTTCGGGATCTCAACAAAGCTACGCCGAAGGATGACTTCCCCTGCCAATATCGACATGTTGGTGGACGCGACCGCCCATTATGAGGTCAAGTCGTTTGTTGATGGGTTTGCCGGCTATAACCAGATCAAGATGGCCGAGGAGGACCAAGAGAAAACAGCTTTCACCACCCCATGGGGGACTTTTTGCTATACTGTCATGCCGTTTGGGCTAAGGAACGCTGGGGCTACCTACCAATGGGCAGTTACGACTTTATTCCACGATATGATCCACAAGGAGATTGAGGTGTACGTGGATGACATGATTATACATTCAAAAGGGTCTGGTGGCCAACACTTGATAGATCTCAAAAAATTCTTCAACAGGTTGAGAGAGCACGCCATGCGTTTGAACCCGGCGAAATGCACCTTTGGAGTTCGTAGAGGGAAAGTATTGGGTTACATGGTCACCGAGAATGGGATCGAAGCCGACCCAAGGAAGATTCAAGCCATCCTGGAGATGAAGCCGCCCCGTACCGAGACGGAGATAAAAGGATTCATGGGACGCCTGCAATACATCAGTCGGTTTATCAATCAGCTGACCACCATCTGCGAACCAATTTTCAAACTGATGAAGAAAACAGCCAATGTGGAGTGGGATTATGACTGCCAGATAGCCTTCGAGAGGATCAAACAGTATTTGGTGAATACCCCAATCCTGCGCCCGCCGCATAAGGAGAAGCCGTTGCTACTATACTTAACTGTGACAGACACCGCCGTCGGAGCCATGTTAGCGCAAGAAGCCAAAGATTCCCGGATTGAGAATGCAGTTTACTTTGTCAGCCGAAAGTTACAAGGTAGCGAGCTCAATTACTCTCTGCGCTCGAGAAGACCTGCGTAGGCCTAGTATGGGTGGTGACGAAGCTCAAGCACTACATGGTATCCCATCCGATCTTACTAGTCTCGAAAATGGATCCTATCAAGTACCTGTTTGATAAACCCTCCCTTTCTATGAGACTCGCTAAATGGTCAGTGTTCTTGGGAGAGTTCGACATTACTTATGTACCGAGGAAGGCAATCAAGGGGAGGGCAATGGCCGATCAGCTCGCAGACTCTCCAAGCACCGAGACAAGGGGACCCGACCCCGAGTTCCCGACGACGACATTTTCGCGATTGAGGTCGCAGAAAGGTGGCAACTATTCTTTGACGGGGCTGCAAACAAACGAGGGAATGGAGTCGGACTCCTACTTATTGATCCCAAAGATGAACACACTCCCATAGCCATCAAGCTGAACTTTTCAACAACCAACAACGCCGCTGAGTATGAGGCATGTATAGCCGGACTGGAAGCCGCCCTAGAACGCAACGTGAAAGAGTTAGAAGTATATGGAGACTCTGCTTTGATTATTAACCAAACGGCGAAGAAATGGAAAACTATTGATCCTTGCCTGCAGCGGTACCAAGGTTACATGGATGAGTTGATAACACAGTTCAAAGAAGTCACCTTCCATTTCCACCCAGACAGAAATAAGTTCGCAGATGCTCTAGCTACATTGGCCTCGTTGGTCGAGATTCCCGAAGGAAGGTCCGTGAAGCCATTTAGGGTTGGACGAAGGGAGAACCCAGCCTATTGCTGCGAAATCCGGATCGATGCGGAGGTAAACGGAGACCAATGGTACGCCCAAATCTACAAGTTCCTTAAGCACGGAGAGACGTCTTTTGATGGAGATGTGAAGGCCAAAAGTCTGCAAGCGCTTAAAAGACTGGCGGGCCAATTCGTATTGTTAGACGATACTTTGTACAAGAGACATTACGACGGGCTGTTGCTCTTATGTGTCGACAGCAAGAGAGCTGAAGCAATAATGGAGGAAGTACACAACGGTTTGTGTGGACCTCACATGAATGCAAGGATGCTTAGACAGAAGATCACTCGCCTGGGCTACTATTGGATTACCATAGAGACGGACTGTATTCAATGGGTTCGACGGTGTCACAAGTGCCAAGTATGCTCCAACCTCAACCACATCCCCCCACACGAGTTGTACAGCTCCACCACGCCTTGGCCATTCGCCACATGGGGTATAGACATCATTGGGAAAATCTCGCCAGCCGGCAGTAACGGTCACGAATTCGTCCTCGTCGCAGTCGACTACTTCACAAAGTGGGTCGAAGCTCAGTCTTACAAGGTGCTGAATTCCAAGAAGGTGGCGCAGTTTATCAAAGAGAACATCATGTGTAGATATGGGGTCCCTAACCTCATTATATCAGACAATGGCAGTCATTTCGAAGCCGAGTGTGCTCGCTTGCTCGCAGAATTCAAGGTCGAACGAAAGAAATCTTCCCCGTACTATCCACAGACTAACGGCGCGGTTGAGGCGGCCAACAAGACGATAGAACAGATAATTCGCAAAATGGCTCTGCAAGGACGGGATTGGCCCGAGAAGTTACCATTAGCACTTTGGGGATACAGAACGTCAGTCCGCACTGCTACTGGAGAGACCCCTTACGCCTTGACATACGGCATGGAGGCGGTACTCCCTATAGAATTGGAAGTGCCATCATTGAGGATCTTACTCGAAAACCAAGTGAATGAAGTAGAATGGCTCCGGAGTCGCTATGATCAGTTGGCAACGCTCGATGAACGCAGATTGAAGGCCATGGAACATATCCGAGCCTATCAAAGGAGAACGACGAAAGCCTTCAATAAAAGAGTCAAGCCTGTTGACATAAAGGAGGGAGACTTGGTGCTCAAAGCACGCTTGCCCAACAAGTTCAACCCCCTCGGGAAGTGGGCCCCCACTTGGGTAGGTCCGTTTGTAGTACAGAAGATCTTCTCCGGAGGAGCGGTCAGAATGGCAGATTTGGATGGCAACCCGTTCAAGGAACCAGTCAACCTCAGCAAGCTCAGACGCTACTATGATTAGACTCCCCTTCTACAAAAAAAAAAATCGCAAAAAGAACCCGATAGATTGAAAACCCGCAAAGGGCGGTCTATGCAAAATAAGGGTGCGTACAAAGCTCGCTAGACTGAAAACCCGCAGGGCGGTCTAGGCAAAAGTTAGAGCATCCCCCTCTTCTATCTTCCCTTTCTTAAATAATTCTAGTCTAACTGGAATGAACTACGACGACCTGAGCCCCTTAGTCCTATTTGTAAAAGGGGAACGTAGGCAGCCTTTCAAGAGGTGCGGTCTAAAAAATAAATAAACATCCAAATCTTGTCAGAAATAATAAAAGGAGAATTTGTGTTTTCTAAAAGCAAAAACTTTTATTTCCATAGTCATTGCACGTTTACACTTATTTGATGAGTCTAAGCTCGACAAACTTTCTGACTACATAACCTATTTTGAAATTGAAACTAAAACAAAAGTAAACTAAAAAAACTAATGTGTCTGCAACGACTATGGAGAGACGCTCGGGATCACTCTTTAGTGCCATTTGTGCCCTCGGTCTCTTTCTTCTTGCTTTGTCCACGGCGAACTTTCTTGTTAGGATTCTCACAAAATCTTCTTTCAAATTCACTAACACCTTTAGCCTTGCCGATAGGAACCTCTTCGCTTTTCCTCTTCTTGGATGCCCCCACTCCATCTCCATTCCCGTTGGCCACGCTTTTGCTCATCCTCCTCTCATAAATCACAACCTCTTTCACCCTCAATGAAAAACTTGGAGCACAGGATCCCAAAATAGTGCCCCTTAGGGTCTCTAGAGTCTGCTCCGCATGCCCAAGTCTCCCCATATACCAATCCAAGTACTCTCGTGACAGGTAGGTGTGCTAGAGGGGGTGATGAAGGTCCTACGGCTAAAACCGGCCTCGCCCATATCTGAGAGAGAAGGACCGAAGTACTGTCATCCAACTGAAGTATCCCAAAAGGAAAATCATCTCTCTCCTTGTCCCAACCCTCCGGGGTAGTCTGCACTAAGCCATACTGACGGAGCACTCTAGCGGGGTAGTAAAAGGTAGTCCAGAGAGTGTCGGAACTTTGATCATGTGAAGTCCTACTTGCTTCTCCCTCACAGAATGAATGTGCCAATGGGGCACCACCCATTGAATGTCATCAGTCACCATCTCTGCCAAATACTGTTCCCAACCTTTGAGAGTCATGCCCTCAAACCGCTCCGCCATCCCCCTAATACGGTGCATCCATGGAGCCACCTTCAGAGAAGCCGCCGGTTTGTTGACGCGAAGCCTCTCTTGCAACCACATAGTCAAGAGCCTATCACTACCACAGGGCATCCCACCATAAGCCGCGAGATGGGGAATCCCACAGAGCATCTCTCCAAGGATAGCCGCACAATGTCATAGCCTAGACGAGCGGAATTTACCATGCCCAAGCACCCTTCACTGGCAAACCCAACCTCAGAGGGGAAGAGAATAGAGGCAAACAAGCATAGTGCAAGATGGTCCAAAGAACGGTCAGAAGCCACGTCCATGTGCATAAAGTGTTGTGGCATCCAAGAAAGGTCAACATAGCCGCCCCTAGCATACCTATCAAAGTCCTCCACGGACACGCCAAAGGTCATCAACTTGTCCCTCAAGCAAACAAAGTCAAAGCAGGCAAGGCACTTTACCCTTCCCTTCGTAGCCGCAAAGCGCTGCAATGTCCTCATATGTGGGTGTCATCTCGTTGAATGAAAAATTGAAGACATGAAGGGTGTCATTCCAAAACTTCCCACAGGCTTGTAAAAGGTTGGTATTGGAATTCATATGCAAGAGTGACCAAAGACACCTTATCCCATACCTTTCATCAAGTTTCCTACGGCTAGAACCAGAAAGTTTGGCAACCCACTTCTCCAAAGAAGTTATAAAGACCTTTTTCTCAAGACTTGTGATCCTAGCTTCATGATCCATGGTGAAAAGCAAGCAAAGTGGAGATTAGAACTCTAAATTACCTAAAAGTAGTGGCTGGTACGAATTCTAAGGGAACCCAAATTCCCCTTAAATACTACACAAACTCCAATTTTTGCCAGGAAAAGGGAAACCAGAGTCGGCGGCAGACTCGGCCACGCGGCCACATTCGTCCTAGCCACGCGGCCACAATTGCTCTTGGCCAGGCGGCCGACTTTTCCTTGGCCACGCGGCCACTATTGCCCCATGCAGAAATTTCAGATCGATTGCTCCTACCCCCGCAGCGGATCCATGCAAACAACGTACCTGCCCCTCCCCTTGGCTCATGCATTGTAGAAAATTAGGAGCAATGTAAAATAATTAGCTTGTACAAATAGGTGGTCACAAAATCATTCTCATTCTAGTGCATAAATATACATTGTTAAATAGTTGTCCAGTACATATTTGTCTCTACTAGCTAACAGTACAGGAATAAGGAGAAGGGGATGGGTCCCGCCTAATCAGATTCCTCCTCCGTGGTGTCTCCACGCCGCGCTAAAGCTCGAGAGCTGCCGGCACCCGAACTCCGTTCAGGACCGCTCAACCCACCAGTATGGGAGGAGCCCGCACCGTTCGGAGACCGTTCCCGACGCTGGGGAGCCACGACATCATCCCGCTGGCAAGTGCAAGAATGATATGCTCTCTCAATAGCGCATCAGTACGTTCTCCCCGCTGAACAGAATGAACGTACGCCTCCCGAGTCACCTGAAAGGGAACCAAGGCAATGATTACAATGCAGAAATAACAAGTGTGTGTGTGCATGACTGAGATAAGGTCATACCCCAGCGTCAGCGGAGGAACAAAAGTCTCCTCGATAACATCTGCGGCCGTCGGCTCCAGCTAATCTCCACCTCCCGCACACCTCTATCACCGCCGCCACCTTTAAAGTGCC
>JAOWBW010001437.1:53691-170432 GCA_026119855.1 Campanula takesimana
AAGTAAGTCCACGATTGATCAAGAACCCGTCTAGGTGAAGAAAAGGGATCAATTATGCTATGATTATTATTTTTGGGATTAAAGGCTGGAATTTACTGGTCATTAGATTTATCATGTTTAATTAATGTGTTTATCATTTATTTGTATTTTGTAATTTTTGTATATAGGCTGGAAACATCTTACGTGCCTAAAACTCTTACCTTGGAATTCAAACTCCAGTTAAGGTGACAATCCGAATGGTTGTTGGTCTAAGGTGAAACAGCCACGTTCCAAATTACATTTAATTATTTGCTTAAAATTATAAGGGCTATAAGATATTTTTCGAAGGATTTTAGGATTAAGTAATTAACGAAGGATAGGAGTTTCTTTTTACTATAATTGCGTCTCAGAATTCATCAATTATACAATCGAACTTTTCAACTTGAACCTTGCCAACCAACGAACTTTAGCAAAATTAACCGATAATTTAGATTACATCAAACACTTAAATAATCAAATTTTAGTAGAGTTAAGAGAAATTCATAACAAATACCTACAAAACAAGATTTCAACAGTTAAATTATTTATTAGAAAAATTCGAAACCTCGACAAATTTAGAAGCAAAGGAATTATTACATAAAGTAGAAAAACAAGTTGTTAGTTTTAGAACAATTATACTACATTTAACGTATAGTCGAAAGCTAAAACTGGACACTAGAGAATATATACAAGCTTTAAAAGAAGCTAACATTTACAAACCAGAAGAAAATAAAGAAGAAATTACTGGGTTTACATCTTATAGCGGAACTAGTAAGTCCGACAAAACATACCCGGTTTATTTAATTTCATTATAAGCTTATTATACAAATTATAGACAAACTAAATAGAATATTAGACACAGTTAATACCACAGTCAAGTAAGCCAACATTGGATAACGACTTAGAAAAAATAATTAGTGGAATTAATAAATTAAGTTTAGGTGAAGAAGTAAAAATAAGCGAAAACCTTTACCATATTCACATTGGGTACCAAGAAAATGAATAATCAACAAGATAGAAGCTTTTTAGGAAGAAGCCGAACATTACAAGAAGCTAGGAATTCAACTAGCAACATACAGGTCAAATCACATCCGATAGTTTTCTTAATAGAATTATAAGGAGAGGATCGGGATCTACAAGTAACCAACAAACAGTTCAAATAGAAGAAGAAATAGATCTAGAAAGAAATATAGATTTATATAATCAACATCAATTAGATATATTAAATCCTAGAATATTGTATCAAACAGGATATTAAACCTTAATACAACATTAATACGCAGTAGTAGAGAAGAAAGCCTTAGAATAGTTGACAGAACTGTAACAATAGATTATTCTCACCAGAAACAATACAAAAAATTAAACAATCTGGAAAACATTTCGCACATATAGGTTTAGTAGTAATTGGCATTAAAGCTTTAGGAAGAAAAAATTTAGGAACAAAATTATTAGCTCTAATATTAGACAAATCATGGAAAACAGAATTAAAAAAAAGCGTTATTTCAGGAATGGAAATAGACTTGAGCCAAAATACAGCGTTATTTTATTGTACACCAGAATACTAAAAGACATTAAAGATCTACAAAACATTAAAATAGCTCTTCAAACAAAAGGGTACGAAAATTATGAAGGAAATAATATTGTAATAAGTATTGGGACACTAGGAAAAGCTAGTAATAGAAGTGGAATGAAATACAAGGTTAACATTGAAGGAATAGTAAATACAATAGCTTCAAAATCAATACAATGATAGATCCGATTAAAATAGACCCGGAAGAATTAGCAGGGTTAGAATGGTCGTTAGACGACTTAAAAGAACAAGAAAATGAAATATTAGTTCCAAGACAAAGTTACATATACGAAGGATTAAATGGATCACAAAGCTTAAGATTTTTAAATTTTAAAAAAGAAACGGCTAAAAAAGAAGATGAAGATGAAGATAAAACAGAATACAATTTCATGAATATCGAAGAAAATGAAGAACCTATATACGATACAGATGAAGAAAATACACAACCTATTTATGATACAGATAACGAAGATAATGAAATTATTTTCGGATTCGATAAATTCGAACAAGAAGAAAATGACTTTAGTATAATAGACTATTTAGAAATGGAACCATCTACAGGATTTAAAATAGAGAAACCAGTAAGACATTTGATGAAATAATAAATAAGAAATTTACTGAGTTAAATATTCAAGAAGAAGTAGATGATATGATAATAGAGTGTATTACAGAATTAGGATGGACCTATGAAGATAGCTATAATAAATTACAAGAAATATACAATTTACCCTTGGTAGAAAATATACAACAGGAAAAAACAATGATATCAGATTTTTACAAGCAAGAAAAAGCGTTTATGGATCAAGATATGATCAATACAAGAAAAAGGGCTAAAATGGAATGGATTAGAACCAGGAACATCAACAGAAGATGTAATAGGAAGAGAAACATGGAACCCTCCGATATAACAATACACAGGAGAATCTAAATACATTAGTCAAGGAAATAGGTTACCAATAGGAAACCTTTACAGTGGAAGCATGTTATTACTAGAAAAACAAAAACCTCAATTATGGGGCGATGAAATATTAATATGGAACAAATAGTAGTAAGACTATGGGAAACAATAAAAGAGACAGTATGGATATGTTTTCATATTTAGAAACAACATTAGGCCCAATAGCCTTAGGAATCTGGCAAAGTAAAAAAGCCCAAGACCCAGATGAAATAAATAGATTAAAAGCCATAGGAGATAACCCATATAATTTCACAAGTCAAATAAGAACATTAATACTAGGAGTAGACCCAGCTAAAAACACATACTCTTATACAAGATACAGCAATTAGAAACTTAGAACAATTAAGTATAGCAGACATGAAATACATAAATGAATTTACACTAGACTTTACTAGATTACTCTCACAAACAGGTCAAGCTATGGACGATGACCTTTGTGATAAATATTTTGTTAAATTACCCGGAGATTTAGGACGAATATCCATGAATCCTGGAAACAACAATTTGGTGATAAAAAGAATCTAGGAATAGGACCTAGAATTACGTATACATTTACTATATTAGAAGATAAATGTAAAGAAGTAACCCTACAAGAACAATTAAAAAAGAGTGCTTACGCTTTTGTAAAAACAGCTATATATACACCACAGGCTTACGGTCATATAATAAACCAACAAGGAAATTTATAAGAAAAAGTACTACATACAAAAGAGAATATAACCTTACACAGGTAATAGGTATGTTAAAAGACCACAAACTAGAAAATGTAAATGCTTATTTGTGGCGACGAAAACATTTAGCAAATAAATGCCCAAATAAAACAAAAATACAGAAAGAAGTAATTTAGTAGAACAACTAGGCGAATACAAAATAGAACCGTTAGAAATGACAAATTCAGATAATGAGTCAGTCTACAGCATTTATAGTGATGACGAGGATAGTCAACTCACTAAAGTAACATACACATATATGAATAAAGAAGAAGAATGTAAACATAACTGGATAAATAGACGAGGAAACAATTACATTAAATGTTTTAATTGTGGATATTTTCCTAGTATAGAGAAAAGATCACAATGTAACATATGCTTTAAAGAAATCTGTACTTATGTCTAAATACATTATATAATCAAAGTATGACTATAGAAAACAATTCCTCAGAAGAAGTCAATACAAAACTGATTATAGAAAAAATAAATAAACACGAAATTACAAATGAATTACATAATTTAAAATTGTCAAATATTGAGGATAGAGTCTCACGAATAGAAAACACAGTATATAAAAATAAACAAAAGGTAGGAGAACCCTTAATACAAGAAGATTTAACTAATATGTCTGCGGAACATACGTTAATCCAAACAAAAAATATTACAAATATGATTAATCTACAATGTAGATTATGGTTAGATAACCAAAATACTTAGATCTTACAGCATTATTAGATACAGGAGCAACTAAAAGTGTAATATCACATAGTATGGTACCAACACAGTTTAAAAAGGAGTTACCTTATAAATTAGTCACAAGAACTATAGAAGATAGACTAATGACATTACACATTATATAGATCCAACAAAACTTAACACGTTCATTCGAATTGTCCTTCGGAACATGTAAAGGCTGTCCATGGTTTAAATTCCTCTGTTAATTTGAGTTGATTGTATCCATCAGAGTTAGCACAGAAGCGTGGTGGACTTGGCCACTTAGAATTTTTACGCCAAACTCTAGAAATAGGGAATGGGAAAATAGAATTACAACCCCATATTGCTACAAAAATTATAGAATTCCCAGAAAAATTAGAAAATTTAAAACAATACAAGCTTTCTTAGGTTTAGTCATTATGCTAGAAAATTTATTCCTAATTTATCTAAATTAGTAGACCGTTATATAGTAAAACCACAAAAAACGGACAAAGACATTTTAACAAAGAAGATATGAAGTTAGTAAAAGAAATTAAGAGGTAGTTAAAAAAATTAAACCATTAGAATTACCCTTAGTCACTGATTACATATAATAGAAACAGATGGGTGTAAAGAAGGATGGGGAGCCGTTCTTCTTTGTAGACCAAATAAATATTCACCTAAAAATAGCGAAAAAGTTTGCGCATACTCTAGCGAAAACTTTAATAAAACAGGATTAAATTGGACTAGCCTAGATTATGAAATACAAGCCTTGATAAATGCCTTAGAAAAATTTAAGATTTTCTTAAATAAAGAATTTACAATTAGAACAGACTGTGAGGCAATAGTTAAATTTATAAAAAATGATCAAAGTAAAAAGGTCAACAGGACTAGATGGATTAATTTAAAACATAATACAAGGAAGCGGATATAGTATTAATTTTGAACACATTAAAGGAAAAAAATAATACTATTGCTGACCTTTTATCTAGAAATTTGAACAGATTGTTTCATGGAGAAAGACAAAGGATTTAGAAGAGTGGTACATCCCAAACAGACGAAGAATACATCCATGGATACATCTGACAGTGACAGCAGTAGTGACAACATAACACAGTTACAGCTAACAATTCCCAACAGTCAGTCACAAGCATTCTCACAGGCTGGGCCAAGCCGTATACAAAATTGTCCGATAAACATTTTGTTACAAACAGGGCTCAACCAAAAGCCCAACAACAAACAATTACATTCGGCCCAAACATTTTACCTATTTGTACAGAGGATAAACAAAATTCAGGCCCGTTTTTGGGACTGGATTAACAGACAAACAACAATGCCTTCTTGATAATCTCTGGCATATACATACATTTCCCATGAATCAACAAAAAAGGTTCAAATTTAAATTCCCTGGCTTTTATTTTCTCGAAATGACTCGCAAAGTGTCCGAGAATACAGTTACAGTTACACCAAAACGTTTTTCACATTACATTATTTTAGAGGCACCAAAATTGGAGTCTTTAACAAATGGGATACAGTGGCAAAACACATACAGTGCATAGATCCCCTCTATAAAGGTATTACAGTTTTTCCGAAGCCATAAGCATGGCAAGAGGATATTTTGGACTTGATAACTTCTTTATTGAACCCGAAGAAGTAAAAACATTTTCTCAAATAATAAAGAAAGTCCTGAACAGATCATCCAAAAACAAGAAGAAATCATTTCAAATTTACAAAATAAGCTTTCTCAAAAGGGAAAGGAAATTCAAACACCTTTACAACTTGAAAATAAAAAGTTAAAACAAGAGATAGAAACTCTTAAAAACAAACTAAAAGAGCCAATTTACAGAAACTTTGACAACTTCAAGGCTCGAGTACTGGACATTCCATGGAGGCATACACTGAAACCCGTTCTGGAAAAAATCGAAGGCCTCGATGACATAATTTCAGAAAAAATTTGTACTGGATTTCCCTTAATCCTGTATAAGTTACAGCAAAAATAGTTCAAATTGTATTTAAAGACTAAATTACAGCGGAATAACAGTAGTCGAAAGGGTAGACAACAATGGACATGATACAGGAATCTTGCTATTACAGATAGATCTTTTCAAAACTGACATGCCAAAGAACTGATCACACAGTTTTACCATTACGGAATGATCGATTACATTGAGTTCCGATTAAATCCGTCTACAGAAGAAATCTTAAACACATTTGGAGAAAAATTTACAATGGTAGCCGGAAATATAGCCACACACTCTTATACACAAAAGGTTGGGTGCAAAATATTCGCATCCTTTCCAGAATCAAACAGCCATACATACAGGCCCGCAAGAAAGAGGGTTTTTATCAGCAGTAACATCTCAGATCACAAACTGCTATCAGTAGCAGTCAAAATAGAAAGCCATATTGATTTCACAAGCCTTGCTTGGTTACATGAGCAAGATGTAGACAAAATCACGGACTTCCACACCGGATTCATAAAGCGACATCAACAAACACCAGATCTCCCGAAGAACTTCCCATGGCAGCTCTATAAGCTAATGGCTGAAGGACATTACATACAACTTTGGGCAACAGACAACTGGAACATGCTTCTACCATTTTTTGGAGAAGGCGAGACATTAGAAGAACAACACATTACCAATGAAGAAAGGCCATGGTCCTATCCAGGACTAGGCAATCCATACGATGACAACATGCAAGACGCACAGTCAGATGGGATACAATTCCCACAATAGACAGCACTCACAGAGATTTCTAGAAACGTAAGCAATGACAACATCAACCACAAAGACGCAAGCAATGACATGGGGCGGCCGACAGTATTTTTATGCTTTTTGAAAAACTTCACAGATTAGGTTTACTTTTCGAAAAGTTTAGCTTTAGGTCATTTTCATCTTTTTGTAAAGTTTATACTTTAGCGAAAATTATTTCGCCTTTTACTATTCATAGGTTGAAATTTGTAAAAAGTTTATTCTTAGGTTTCCCGGTAATGCTAACCGGCTTATTAGGTGATAGGTTTCGAGGCTATATAAACCTCAGTTCATTTCATTTGTAAGTACGACCAAAAAACCACGAGAGCAATTTAATAAAAAGCAATCTTTCTTAATGGCAGCTTAAAACCCCCCTTCCGATTCCCCTAGTTATATTACTTAAATTCCTTCGAATCCTTCAGTACTTAATATTATAGCCCTATATTAAAAAAAAAAAAAAAAAAAAAAAAAAAAGAGTGTACCAGCCATTGTCCATAAGACGCCAAGATCCCCCTGCATAAATACCGCCTCCGCTTATATCTAGTAAGTTTTTCTATGTCTTTTATATTATTCAATTTTAGAAAATGTAAATGCTTTATTTGTGGCGACGATATATATATATATATATATATATATATATATATATATATATATATATATTATATATAGGGTCATGCTCTTATGAGAACTCAATTACATGAGAACCATGAGAACCAATGATAGCCATTGGATTAGACACAAATCAAGGGTTTAGATTACTTTTTTTGTTTAAAACTTCGGTGGCATTCTTGTAATTAGGTTGACAAACAAAGGGAAGGGCAAAATACCATGTGTGTTCCAGAATTTGCCACGTCATCACCTAAAATTTCCCTAAATTTCAAAATTAAATATCTCATTAATTATAAATCAAAAAAATAATCCGAGAACACTGATTTTTTTGTCTCGACGAGACGAATCAAACTACATCCCTGAAGATAGGGTTTTGAAAAAATAATATTGAACAACTTCAAATTTTTAAAATACGCTTAGATACAATAGGTGTTTGCCTATTGTATCTAACTAGATTTCTATGAACATTGTATTGGATACAAATGACTATTTAGCTATTGTATCTAACAACAATGTGTCAACATTGATGTTGTATACAATAGGTGTTTGCATATTGTATCTAACTGAATTGTTATGAACATTGCTATTGGATACAAATAGTTATTTAGCTATTGTATCTAACAGCAATGTGTCAATATTGCTGTAGGATACAATAGGCGTTTGCATATTGTATCTAACTGAATTGTTATGAACAATGTATTGAAAACGATAGCTATTTAGCTATTGTATCTATATAGCAATGTGTCAACATTAATGTTGGATACAATAGGCGTTTGCTATTGTATCTAACTGTATTGATATGAATATCGCATTGCATACAATAGGGGAGTAGCTAGTGTATCCAATAACAATGTGTATGAAAATTGCTGTTAGATACAAATAGTTATTTAGCTATTGTATCTAACAACAATGTGTCAACATTGTTGTTGGTTACAAAAGGTGTTTGTCTATTGTATCTAACGGAATTGTTATTAACATTGTATTGGATACAAATGGCTATTAGCTATTGTATCTAACATCAATGTGTCAACATTGCTGTTGGATACAATAGGTGTTTGCCTATTGTATCTAACGGAATTGTTATGAACATTGTATTGGATACAAATGACTATTTAGCTATTGTATCTAACAGCAATGTGTCAACATTGTTGTTGGATACATTAGGTGTTTGCCTATTGTATCTAACTGAATTGTTATGAACATTGTATTTGATACAAATAGATATTTAGCTATTGTATCTAACAGCAATGTGTCAACATTGCTGATGGATACAATAGGTGTTTGCCTATTGTATCTAACTGAATTGTTATGAACATTGCTGTTGGATTCAAATAGCTATTTAGCTATTGTATCTAACAGCAATGTGTCAACATTGCTGTTGGATACAATAGGTGTTTGCCTATTTTATCTAACTGAATTGTTATGAACATTGATGTTGGATACAAATAGCTATTTAGCTATTGTATCTAACAGCAATGTGTCAACATTGCTGTTGGATACAATAGGTGTTTGCCTATTGTATCTAACTGAATTGTTATGAACATTGTATTTGATACAAATAGCCATTTAGCTATTGTATCTAACAGCAATGTGTCAACATTGTATTGGATACAATAGGTGTTTGCCTATTGTATCCAACAACAATAATGATACATTGCTATTAGATATAATAGCTAAATAGCTATTGTATCCAATACAATGTTCATAACAATTCAGTTAGATACAATAGCTAAATAGCTATTTGTATCCAACAACAATGTTCATAACAATTCAGTTAGATACAATAGGCAAACACATATTGTATCCAACAGCAATGTTGACACATTGCTGTTAGATACAATAGCTAAATAGCCATTTGTATCCAATACAATGTTCATAACAATGCAGTTAGATACAATAGGCAAACACATATTGTATCTAAGCGTATTTTAAAAATTAGACGTTGTTCAATATTATTTTTTCAAAACCCTATCTTCAGGGATGTAGTTTGATTCGTCTCGTCGAGACAAAAAAATCAGTGTTCTCGAATTATTTTTTCGATTTGTAGTTAATGAGATATTTAATTTTGAAAATTTAGGGAAATTTTGGGTGATGACGTGGCAAATTCTAGAACACACATGGTATTTTGCCCTTCCATTTGTCTGTCAACCTAATTACAAGAATGCCACCGAATTTTTAAACTAAAAAGGTAATCTAAACCCTTGATTTGTGTCTAATCCAATGGCTATCATTGGTTCTCATGGTTCTCATGATATTTAGGTTCTCATTTGAGCACCTACCTATATATATATATATATATATATATATTAAAAGATTTTTATTTTAAGCAGTTTCACTTGTGTTGGGACGGACCGAAAGAGAACTGCTGGGGCGGAGGGAGTATGAGAGTAGTGAGAAATTACTAGTGTGAATAGCAACACTCTTTTGATTAAGAGGGTTTTGGCACATTAATACTCACTATGTCTCATAATAATTATTAAAAACTATAGTAATTGACTTGTTAGTCTTTTTTTAAAAAAATGTATTTTATTTGTTTGTATATTATTTGCATTAGTACGATAAAAATAAAAATGAGTAAACGTCCAAAATGACCCGCGTACTATGTGAATTCAACCAAATCAACCCGCGTACTATCTAAACTACCAAATCAACCTGCGTACTATTCATAAATTAACCAAATCAACCTAAATCGCTAACGAATGTTAACAAATGTTAATAACTTAACGGATATTACAATCAAAAGTTTTAAATTGCCTAAACATTGAAAAAAATGCAAATGTGAAAATTGAGGGGGATGCATATGTGCAACGTTAAATGTTTTGACCTTTAAATATTTTTCTATTCTCCTGATTTAAGATTATTTTTTCTAGTCCAAAAATAAATAAATCAACGATTTATACCATTTTTTTAAAAAAAAACAATGCTTTCCTTCAAAAAAAAAAAAAAAAACAATGCTTAAAGTTTTTATACTCCCTCTGTCCCGCTTTAAGGTTCTTACTTTCCCTTTTAGTTTGTCCCAATTTAAGGTTCTTACTTTACTTTATTGCCTAAAATGGAAAATGGGACCCACTTGTCATTCTCACAACAAAAATTCTCTACCCACTTTCTCTTTCCTACTTTACTTTTTATACTCACAACATTTACTTTTTCTTAATCTCCGTGTAAAGTCAAACTAAAAACATTAATTTGGAATGGAGGGAGTAATAATAAACAATCATTTCCCCACCACCATCTCCTAATCAGCCACCATGCCTGAACACTATCTTTCCACCAACAATAACCCACCACCGTTCAAATGCCAATATCATGAACACATTAACCATCATTCTTGTCGAAACTCAGATCTAATACAAATTGAAATCTCAAGACACAAAAATTATCAAAATTTAGATTTAATTTTAAGATAACAATTTTTTTTATAAAATCAAACTTAGATCTGATTGTTTCGAAAATCCTGATGTGATTTTAGATCTGGGTAGGAGGTCACAATGAGAGAGAGAGAGAGAGAGAGAGAGAGAGAGAGAGAGAGGAGGGAGCGGAGAGAGAAGCTAGGCATGGAGAGTAACGGAGATGAGGAGGCTTGACCGGCAATGATGAAGCATGACCGGCGTTGATAAGACGTGACTGCGTTGACAAGGCGTACCCGATGAGGAGGAGGAATTTAAGTTACGGAGCAACGAGGCTGGTTTTCTATGTACTAGGTTGTGAAGATGTTAATGGACAAAGGGTAGGAGAAATGGTATAGATCTACTTGGGGGGAGGGTGTGGGAGGTAAATGACGTAGTTGGAGGTGGCTCAGCGGCCGGTACTGTGGGAGTGGGGCTGGGGAAGGGGGTTGCGTTCTGGGTTGGAGAAGGAAGAGAAAATATTGGGGTTTTAGTATTTGCATAACTAGTTATTAGGGGATTATAAGGGTATTAATTGGGGGTTATATCTAAATTATATTTTCATTTTGCTACAATAATATTTGTAATCTTAGCCCCTTTATATTTATATAATCTCTTTAAAAACCAGTAGCTTAAATTTTAGATAAATTTACACTTTCATCCCCTCAACAATGAAACAAAAGTTCAATAATTCGTAAGTTAAAAAATGGCTCAATGACTAATATCCGTTATGTTATTAACATTTGTTAACATCCATTAACGATTTAGGTTGATTTGGCAAATTTATTAATAGTACGCAGGTTTATTTGGTAGTTTAGATAGTACGCGGGTCAAATTGGTTGTTTTAACATAGTACGCGGGTCATTTTGGTTGTTTACTCAAATAAAAATGCACTACGCTTGTCATGAGACACAGGGAGAGGGAGTAGTATGTAGAGCTTACTTTTACTGGCTCATCTTATTACCTTAGCAGGCCTGTAAAAAGGGTTGCAATTTTATCCTTCTTCAAAATACTTCTCTGTCCCGTAACAAATGACTTATTTTGTCATTTTGGTTGTTCCATTAGTCTCATCAAAAATGACCTATTTTTCCATTTTGGTTGTCCCGTTAGAAAGTCCCATTTGGAAATTTTATACTCCTTCTGTCCCGTTTTTACTTTCCTTTTTAGTCTGTTCCAATTTAAGGTTCTTACTTTACTTTATTACCTAAAATGGAAAATGAGATCCACTTGTCTCGCAACAAAAAACTCCCTACGCACTTTCTCTTTCCTACTTTACTTTTCATACTCGAGTAAACGACCAAAATGACCCGCATACTATATGAATTCAACCAATTTGACCTGCGTACTATCTAAACTACCAAATCAACCTGTGTACTATGCATAAATCAACCCAAATCATTAGTATATGTTAATAAATGTTAAAAACTTGATGGATATTAAAATTTAAATTTTAATCTGTTAACGATACATTAAAAATAGGTCCCTAGATACTTATTTTATTCATATTCATCTCTATAAGTATTTTTTTTCTTTTCATTTTACTCACTAACGTTAATTTTCCGTTAAAATGCGCAAGCCACCCACCACCAGTATAGTACCATCACCGCCCCTCACCACCCTTCATCACCATCACCATCATCATCATCACCACCACCAGTCACAGCCTTCATCGAAATTAACACCACCATCCAGAACCATTGTTATAACTACCAACACCATCAAAACCATCAAGAACTAAAAGAAAAAAAAAACAAAAAACTATGAGAGATCAAACCCAGATGGTTCTTCTCCTCAACCCAAAAATTAGAAATTCGCAAAAAGAAATTAGATCTAAAAGTCCAAACCCAGATTGTTTTAAAACCTAGATTGTTCAGCAAACCCACAACATTCTGCAAACCCAGATTGGTTAAATCATTTGTTTTTATTTCATCAAATTCCATTCAAAACCCATGTTCATTAACATCGTTTTGCTGTGAATCAAAGATGCGGAGACCAAAAACTTAAGAAACCGTAAAGGCTGAATCATTAACAATGGAAGCCCAGTAATGCGACCAAGGTTTCCGCCGAGGTCGGATTTTGGGTGAAATGCTGAGATTGAAATTGAAGGTGAAATATGAATCTTCGGGCGCCATTGTCGATGTAGAGTGAACTTGAAGGTTCAAATCAATTGCTTTTATTTTTAACCCTTCCATGGCTTACCCTCTCTCTCTTTCTCTGTCCCCCTCTCTCTCGTGTTAGGACTGGGAAATGGAAATGGAAATGGAAATGGAAATGGAACTGGACGTGGAAGGGGAAGGGGAAGGGGAAGGGAGGGGGTTGTTTGAAATTAACAAAAAAAAAAGTAACTTCAACCCCTTTGTACTAGTGAAATGTTTTCACACTTGAAGTTCCCGTTTTGAAACTTTTGATTGTAATATCCGTTAAGTTTTTAACATTTGTTAACATATACTAACGATTTGGGTTGATTTGGTTGATTTATGCATAGTACGCATGTTGATTTGGTAGTTCATATAGTACGCGGGTCAAATTGGTTGAATTCATTTAGTACGCGGGTCATTTTGGTCGTTTACTCTTTCATACTCACAACATTTACTTTTTCTTAATCTCCGTGTAAAGTCAAACTAAGAACATTAATTTGAGACGGAGGGAGTAGTACTTTTTCCATGGAAAGACTCACTCCTATACTCACAACCACTTTTCACTTATGAATCTCAACCATATTTTTTTTTTTTACTTCGTATTCACAACACTTACTTTTAAAACACTTTTCCCATCTACACACACAAATCACTTTTCCTCAATTCTCAATCTAAGAATGAAAATTGAAAATAGTTCGTTTGTGGGTTACTACGTTGAGCCAACTTTTGAGTTGCAATTCAGGTTACTCAACCTACTGTTTTTGGTTAATGAGGAAATTCTTATTACACCTATATCCCAAATAAAGAGCTTTTCTTTCTATTGAAATTAGACATAAAATTTAAAAAAAAATTGGTTATCTACATTTTATTCGAAAATTATTTAAAATGTAGCATTAAAATACTCTCACCTTCTCATAAATGATTGAATGTGTGTTTGTAGGTCGCTCATTAATTCAACATTCAATCAAGTTTTGCCAAAATCTATCAAAATAAGTTTTGTTCCTAACAATGTTCATCATGATAGATGGGCTAATTGGAGTCCAGATCTCCTGTACCACTTTGTGTGCCACTCCCTGTGCCACAAATGATCCAACGGCTCACAGTTTTTAAGATTAACATTTTATTAATATTATTCAAACATATTAACGGTTGGATTACTTATGGCACAAGGAGTGGCACACAAAGTGGTACAGGAGATCTGGACTCGGCTAATTGGAGTCCAGATCTCTTGTACCACTTTGTGTGCCCCTCTCTGTGCCACAAGTGATCCAACGGCTTGCAGTCATTAAGATTATCATTATGTTGATATTATCCAAGCATGTAAACGGTTGAGATTAGAGTGGCACATGGAGGGGCACACAAAGTGGTACAGGGATCTGGACTCGGCTAATTGTATGTCTAGAGAGGGGGAAAAAAAAAAAAAAAACTATTTATTGTTGGTACTCGGTAGTGTGATTGGGCCAAATTTCGAAAAATCTATGGAATACGAACTCAATTGCTGTACGTGGAAGGCACTCATAAATTATTAACCTTGAAGTAACAAACCAAAATCTATTAAAATAAGATGAATATTTTATTTGGGGGAGATCCACATCTGAGCTTATAATTTTATTTTATTTTATTTTAATTGAAATCCACCCTTCTTCAAGTTGTGTGCAGTTAAGTGATATTGAGCAGACATTTGGAATAGGAATAGTATTCCAAATGAAGTTATGAAAGCATTAACGTAGTGTAGTGGAGTAATGTAACAAACAATAGTCAATGAACTTTTAGGTCAGTCCCACGTTCGTATTTATTGTTTTTGACTCGTTGTTGGCATGAAAAGACGGATGTCATTAACAATCCTAAAATCATTCAACATAGGTCACTCCCATGTTATCGTACAAGGAATTGGTGCTAGCAACCGTGCTACAAAATTGGAAGGAGCCCCGTGAAAGGAGACAGGACCGCCCTACAATGTCCAGCCCTTTCTTTGAACCTTGTCAATGATCGAACAACAATTACAGATATGAACTGAGTGCCATTCAAAAAAAAATGCATGTTGGGTCTTTGAAACAGATCAAAGCTTGTCTTACCAATTGTTGGTACTCTGTGAATTTTTACTAGGGGTGGGGCTTCTTCTTTTTCCCACCGCAACAAAAAGTCTTCGTCGTATGTGGGATTTTCAGAGCGTTTTATTATTAAGTCTAGTCATGGTTTTTTCAATCAATCTGTCTATTCATCAAATAAATAGCGGTTTGACCTATCAATATGTTTGGTCCGAAATAACAGGAGCCTATGAGATAGACATACTGAATCCTAAATAGAGTTCAGGTTCAAATTCCATAGATAATATATATGCGCTTGCCTAATAATAGCTAAAGGAAAGATTTTCTCAAGATTCTTCTTCCGCTCCTTGAGATTTTGAGAATGGGTTGATTGAATTTGAAAATTCATTACTTGAATAAAAAAGTAAACAATTGAAATCTTAGATCAAAACACTACGTCAACATTGAAGAGGATCCCTGTTAAGCATCCATGGCTGAATGATTAAAGCACCCAACTCATAATTGGCGAATTCGTAGGTTCAATTCCTACTGGATGCACACCAATGGGACCCTCCAATAAGTCTCACTGTTGGCGGAAGCCAATGTCCCGGGATCCCGGGGACTCATTCTGACTGAAACAAGGGGCCGGTCTTTACCAACTTTAAATCTTCTTAGGGAAGCCAAAAAAAGGTGAGCGCCTGGGGCAAGCCTAAAGAAAAGACCCACGTACAATAATTTCGATATGCCGATTATGTATCTGCACCCCCTAGGATCGATAAACCTTTTGGATCTTATTAACTAAAGAGATACGACTTTGCACGAAAATTCATTATTTCTATTTATTAAATGAATTCTAAGTCCAATTTTCATTTACACGCTTTCCTAACGAATCAGTCATGCTTCGCCAACTCACACCAAAACTAGGCGCAAAGAACCAACCAGACTGGCCTGATCACACGTTAGCTCCAAGACGTTGGTCTCTGACTAAAAAAATAAATGCTTGAGCTTGAGACGCTTCTGGCCCAGTGGGTCCGTAAAACTCACTAGGATAGGCTGTATTATTGAACCAGACAAAACAGCAAGCAATGAATCCAAAGACAGATATAGCCGCTAAACTTGGCCGTGCTAGAAATCGTTACCTTAACCGCAAGGAGGGAGCGAAATGCCCGAATTTTCAAGCGCAAGGGAGCTACGAGATTTGCGCTAACTTGCTTCAATATGAAGGGAATGGGCCTATGATGAAAACTCTGCCCTATTTTGTTTATTCAAAGGCTTGTGTTGTCATCTATCTTCTCTCATCTTGCCCGAATGTAGAAACAGAATCGAGAAAACTACAAACTTCTATAGGAATTACTACCCCTCCCCCGCCCTTTTTTATTGACTTCATTGAAAAAAAAAAAATCACAAGGGGTAGATTGGAGGAAATTCTCTTAAAAACCTCGGGGGGCTAGACCCCCAGGAGGGCTTTCAGGGACTGGGGAGGGTGGAAACTAGAGCTAGGGGCAAATCGAAGGTTTGCTCGAGGGCTTGTTAAGGGAGGCGGCAAGGGCCGATGAAGGGGGGAAAACGAAAGGCCTTTTCTGGTCCCCCCCTGAGCCGGGGGAAAGCATCGGCTAACTCTGTGCCAGCAGCCGCGGTAAGACAGAGGATGCAAGCGTTATCCGGAATGATTGGGCGTAAAGCGTCTGTAGGTGGCTTTTAAGTCCGTCGTCAAATCCCAGGGCTCAACCCTGGACAGGCGGTGGAAACTACCAAGCTGGAGTACGGTAGGGGCAGAGGGAATTTCCGGTGGAGCGGTGAAATGCGTAGAGATCAGAAAGAACACCAAGGGTGAAAGCACTCTGTTGGGCCGCCACTGACACTGAGAGACGAAAGCTTATGGTATCGAATGGAATTAGATACCCCAGTAGTGCAGCCGTAAACGATGGATACTAGGCGCTAGGCGATCGATGACAATCTAGGGAAGATCATTTTGAGACGGAGGGAGTAGATAATTAGAGCTGACATCATTATAATGTCTCGAATGATACACAATGTGACACATAAAAATGGTTTACAAGATTTCATTTCAAAAAGTAATCCTGAATACCTTTGCACAATAAAAATACCCTATAAATTTGGTACAGGAGATTTCATTTCCAAACGTGAAAATGCCTCCATTCACATGCCAAAAATCCCCTTCTACTGATGTCTTGTAATACTCTATTAGTACATGCTTATGTAGGTTGGCTTATTCATCTTTCATTTTCATTTGATACTCCCTCCGCCCCAAAATGATATTCATATTTGACTATTCAAACTTTTTAAGGATATGAACACTTGATTCACTAGTCATATTTTGTTTGGGCACTTCTAAACCAAAGTTGTAGAAATGTGAAGAATTTTTTGGGACAATGAAAAATGCCAAATGAGAAGATCATTTTGGGACGGAGGGAGTATTAGATTGATGACAATCTATTGATCTACACATGCTACAAAAATATTTAAATCTGCTTTTAAATTTCTTAACATAATGCAAAATTGCATTATTTGTTTGAAAATATATAGTAATACTCCTCACATCTCATAATAATTTTGTATTTTTTTTAAAGTCATTCTCATAATAATTATCGTATTTTTTAGAAATAAAGTGTCTTAATACAATTTTAAGTTATACAAGTAATATACAATAGAATAAAACACATTTTTTTATAAAATACGTTGATTATTGTACCCAAAAGCGTGGCTCAGTGGTAAAGTCAAGCCTCACCCTCGGTGTGATCCCTCTTATCGCTTTCTTATAACGTGGATATATTAAAAATAATAAAAATAGCTTTATTATTAGTTTGCTTTAAAAAAAAAATTGTTGATTACAGTTTGAGAAACCGCGTTCTTTCTGCTTCACCGTATAAATATCGATAGGTAACCCAGATCTTACTCAGATAGTGTACGTTCTCCTCTACAATTCTCTCTCTCTCTTCCTCTCTTTCCCTGACCGGACTGTAAAAAGGACCGGAGATCGCCCGCCGGAGCTCAACAATGGAGGCGTTTTATTACCTGGTGTTCGGCGCTCTCGCGGCGGTAGTGGCCGCCATAGAGCTGAGCAAGAGCAACAAGGATCGCATTAACACTTCCCAAACATTCAATTCTTTTAAGAACAATTATTTGCTCGTCTACTCTCTCATGATGGGTCAGTTCATTCTCATTTTAACCTACACCTACCCCTAATCATAGATCCAATCTCTTAGTGCTTATTATTCGGTGTTTAATTTTATTCTTTGCATTCTATCTGCGAAATGAGAGGGAAAGGAATTTTCATTATTGCGAGCAATTAATCTATTACGTTAGTGACTTTTGAAATTGAACTGCGAATGCTTTGATTTTCCGTTTCAATTTTAATAGAAATGGAAATGATTAACCTATGTTATGGATCGTGGTTTTGCCTTAATAGTAGTCGGAGAATAGCATACACAAGATTGAATTTGATTACACGTTGTGCTTTTATATCCTTTCTGTTAGTACTTCGGAATGGATTACACTGTATCTATCTTAGTTTACCTTAAATTGATTAGACATTTTCACTAAATTGAATGTCGAAATTCCATAAAATTTAAGAAGACGGGCGTTCCACAATTGACGGAGGCTCGTTCATTATGTAATAGTTGCAATTAAGATTTACACATAAATTCCGTAGTTTTCTGAATAGCTGAGGAGATATTATATGTTCTTCTTTGTTTTTATTTTATCAATACAAACATTGGCTATATGATTGTTTTATCGTTTGCCATAGCATGAACATGGTCTAAAGGATCTGTGTGAGAAATGAACCTGCTATCCTGCAATTATTTGATTCGTAATATTTACTCAAGAACTTGCAAAATTCAGTTTTGCCTACTATAATGTCCCATTGTCCATTTACAATGATATCATAATTACACTGAGAAGGTCTATGTATACCTGCTAGTATAATTGTTTTGGAGTCGATTAATTGATTTTTGTGATATATTAGAAGGCATCGGGGCTGGAGTGATTCCTTTTACTTTCCTTCATTTCTTTTTCCATTTTCCATAACTGATATTTTTTTCGGTGTTTTCAGAATGAATATTGATTAGGCTCTATCTGCTATTCCGCATCAATTATTCTAACCCAAACATCTAGAATATCATTGTGTCATCTCAAAATAATGACCTCATACTCCATTGACCTGCTATTTGATTTCTCGAATTGCATCATGCCTGCAAACGACATGTATTCACTTCTGCTACCTGCCAAAAAGATATACGGCTATTATTTATAAACGTTGTTGCCTTTTGGCTGCACTATATTTCGTATATCTGATGGTTCAGCATTTATCTGTTTATAGCTGGGGACTGGTTGCAGGGTCCATATGTATACTACCTTTACACTACTTATGGCTTTGGTAAGGGGGAGATAGGACAGCTTTTTATTGCTGGTTTTGGATCTTCCATGCTTTTTGGAACAATTGTTGGATCGCTAGCTGACAAACAGTGAGTTCTCTTCTTCGTGTTATTTTTGAACATCCATTTAATTGATTAGTAGCTTATATATGTTCTTTTGATGGCCTTTCTGTTCAGGGGTCGGAAGCGAGCATGCGTGACTTACTGCATTACCTACATACTAAGCTGCATTACAAAGCACTCTCCTCAATACAGGGTTCTGATGGTGGGCCGTATTTTGGGTGGTATTGCCACTTCTCTCCTATTTTCAGCTTTTGAGTCTTGGCTTGTAGCTGAGCACAACAAGGTAAGAGTTGTTTGTTTGAAGTAAAGTAGCTTCTGATAAGATGCAGCACCCAGCTGAACAGCTTGTCCATTTGAGCCAGATTAGTTGTAGGATGCATCTTGTGTAATGTTTCACATACTTGGGAACATGAAAAATGTGCCTAGGAACTTTGGTGGGAGTGGGACTAATATATAGATAGGAGCCAGCTTCAAGGATTCACCAGCTCGCTCCTTTTTTTTAATCATGATCAAGGCATATTCATTCCTACTTATGGAAGTCTTAATAGCATTCTGGGAAAATACTTTCATGTTTATGGCATTGGAGACGGCTGGTAATATATTGAGGATGACAGCTGAGTGTTACATAAATATGACCCTACCACAAAATTATTTTACTGGGAAATACTGAAATTTTCTCATCAAATGCTATTCCTTTCACGTTACTATTAATATGGGATCTTCAGTTTCTAGTGCCAAAGATTTTGAATCATGTCTCAGCCCCCCCCCCCCCCCCCCCCCGACGATCCGTGAAACTTATGGTTGTGAGCCCTTTTCTTGTTTCACCACATAAATTACATTCGATTATATCAAAGATATCATGTCAGTTTAAAACCTAATGCTTGCTATTCATTTTAAGCAACTGCAGCATAACAATCGTTGTAGTAAATCATACTTTCGTCTTGTCTGCAGAGGGGATTTGAACAACAATGGCTCTCTCTTACGTTCTCCAAGGCAATCTTTCTTGGAAATGGCCTCGTTGCTATTATCTCTGGGTTGTTTGGTAATCTTCTAGTGGATACATTGAATCTTGGACCTGTATCACCTTTCGATGCTGCCTCATGCTTTCTTGCAATTGGAGCTGCTATTATATTATACTCGTGGACCGAGAACTATGGCGATCCTACGGAGAACAAGGACTTGCTTACCCAGTTCAAGGGTGCTGCTGTGGCTATCGCTTCAGGTTGATTCTTACTCTTTTGCTCCAAATTAATAATTCTTTGTCTTCATTGTAACATTATACAAAAAGTTTCAGATTGAGTAAACTTCGATGACTACTTCAGGAATACCTGTCAACATTCAGGATTTTTGCCACTTTATTATTATTCTATTACAATGAAAATAGCAAGAGAAACAGTCAGCAAACTGTTTTCTATACTAGAATTCTGAATTGGCTTTCCATATGCTGGTCGACAACACAGAGAATGATGACCAGCAATTGTTTAATATTTATTTTAGGAAAAATTGCATTTATGATCACCCAACTATGGGGCATGAGTGGTTTTGATCACTCAACTATTTTTTTCTTGCGTTCAATAGCCTGAACTATTTATTTCAGTGTTCTAAAAAGCGCTTGGCGGGGCCTAGGCGGTAAAGCCGGGCCTAGCGCCTAGGGGCCTAGGCGGGGCCGAGAAATTAACGGATTTTTATTTATTTTAAATAATTTTATATATAATTACATATATTTATTCAAATAGTGTGTGTAAGTAGACAATTCCTAGTAAAAATATGGAACATGAAAGACAATACATTTGAAAGATTTGATTACAGAATAGAAGAATAAAGGGATATTTATCCCACATTGAGTGTGGAATGAAAAACCTAGGCCAAGGAGTAGTTTAAATATGAGGGGCAAGCTTGGGAAAAGAACAATGCTTATGTTGGAGATGTTTATCCCACATCAACTATGAAATGAAGTTCCTAGCAATGGAGTAGCATTGGATCAAATTGAATAGCAAAAAGAATTCGTGTAACAGACGACATGAGATTGGGACTAATAACGAGACGACTTAGTTCCAGAAGCAAAAAAATGGAAAATGTTTAAAAAAAAAAAATACTCTGTGAGTGAATTGAATGGATCAGTTTGTTCCTGTACAATGTGAAAGAAACGCTTTTCATACAAATAGTTTCTACCAAGCCTCCACCAATCATTTACAAGATAATGTGTGTGCGGCAAAGGTGGAAAACTAGTGCATAGATATCATAGCAGCAGGTTTAGGAGAACATGGAGTAACTTGTTCTTAAGGCATAGGAGTTGTGGTGGCAAGCAATGTACTAATTCAGTAATCCCACATCTCTAGCATAATGAAAGATTTGGAACAGATTCACTATAAATAGAGCACTCCTTGATAGTTTTGCAAACTTGCAACTTGCAAGTATCCCACATCGCTTGTGCAAAAGAAGGCTTGGGAACAAACTCTTCATAAAGAGCAGTTCAGCCTTGGGGAATGGTGGACTCTGCTTAAGGAGGCTGGCCCATATGGGAAGCCTCAAAAAAATTTCGTGCTGGGCTAGCCTAGGCCGCCTAGAGCGCCTAAGGACGCCTAGTCGCCGCCTAGAGCGCCTACTCGCCGTTTAATGGCTCTCACGCCTAAACTGCCTGATTAGGTATTAAGCGCGGCGTTTGGCCACCGCCCAGCGCCTAGGCGGCCGCCTTGACCGATTTTTAGAACATTGATTTATGTGGTGCTTCCGTGATCACTGGGACTAACTCCATCCAAAATAATTCGTTAACTCCCTGTTTGCTTATCCACCTGCCAGGTTTAGTTAAATAAAATGGGTCAATCAGGTTAACCACAAAATCAAAAGGGTTTAAGAGACACACTGCGGCAAAATTGATCGGCTCTCCAACGCGATTCACAACTTCGGCTTCTCTCTATTTCTAGCAGACGACGTATTGAGGGTATACTCCTTGATTGCATTTTTGATTTGCTTTGGGCCTGAGAAAAATTCACCAACAGTAAAGGCTGTAGATCTGTCCATGTTCTCTTCTCTTTGACTTCCTTCTCTAACATCCTCTCCATCGTCTCCTAGAAAAAGAGAGAAGCCGAAGTTGTGAATCGCGTTGGAGAGCCGATCGATTTTGTTGCAGTGTCTGTCTGTCGTGCTTTTCAAAACCCTTTTGATTTTGTGCGGTTTAGAGGTTAACCTGATTGACCCATTGTATTTAACTAAACCTGGTATTCCTATTTTACCCTCAAAAAAATGGCACGTGGATAAGCAAATAGGGAGTTAACGAATTATTTTGGATGGAGTTAGTCCCAATGATCATGGAAGCACCAAATAAATAGTTCAGGCTATTGAACGCAAGAAAAAATAGTTGAGTGATCAAAACCACTCATGCCCGTTAGTTGGGTGATTATAAATGCAATTTTTCCTTTATTTTATATTTTTATTTATAGTGATGTCTGTCCATGGCCGTTTCTGAGTAATTCAGTGTTTTTGGATCACAGATGAGAAGATTGCATTGCTGGGTGCAATACAGTCACTGTTTGAAGGTTCTATGTACACCTTTGTGTTCCTCTGGACTCCTGCCTTGAGTCCAAATGACGAGGATATTCCCCATGGTTTCATTTTTGCCACATTCATGTTGGCTTCGATGCTGGGAAGTTCTATTGCATCTCGTCTGATGGCCCGCACATCTCTTAAAGTCGAAAGCTACATGCAGATTGTATTTGTGGTTTCCAGCGCTGCTCTTCTCTTGCCCATTTTGACAAATGTATGCAACGGTTTTCACCTTTGTCCCTGTTGATCTATGTTCTATAGTTGGAAAATCTGCTTTTTCTTCTTTTATTTATTTACTTATTTATTTATTTTCATCTCTTTTGGCACAGTTCTTAGTAGCTCCTTCTACAAAGAAAAGGGGAAGCATCTCGTTTGCAGGTTGTCTTCAACTTCTTGGATTCTGTGCATTCGAGGCTTGCGTGGGAATATTCTGGCCTTCCATCATGAAGATGAGGTCTCAATACATTCCTGAGGAGGCCAGAAGTACCATCATGAACTTTTTCCGCATCCCACTCAATATCTTTGTCTGCATCGTGTTGTACAATGTAAGCCAGTCGATTAATGTGATTCTCCTCTATTAAGTACCTGTGTAGAGCTAGATTTAACCAGTTCACCCTTCTTTCTTATTTCTCTATATTGGCTCAAATCTGCCACAAATTTACGGATTTAGCCCAATGAGAAAGCAGTACAGTGGGATCCTCTCACACACACACACACACACACTCTCCTCCCCCCCCCCCCCTATTTCCGTCATACAGAAAGCGCTTTAAATTCCTAAACCCTCGTTACATATGTCCCCTCCTAAAAAAGTGTCTCATTTTATAGGCTAAACTGTTTTAAAATTGTAAATTTTACTAGTTTACAATTTGACTAATTATTCGGAAGAGACCAAAGTGGAACTATTTCTTTTGGGACAACAAGAGGAACTTGTTTAGGCATGGCTATCTTAAGCCATAGATGCTTTCCTTCCATTGGCACTTAAACGAGAATTCTGTTCTAATATCTGAAAATTTGCTTTTGATTTTGCAATTGAAGGTCAATGCATTCCCCATCACCGTTATGTTTGGCATGTGCTCGATCTTTCTTTTTGTGGCATCGATCTTGCAGAGACGGTTGTTCGCTATAGCTGACAAGACAAGTAAGTCTACACTCTCACGCTTCTAACATATTGATTCAATTCGATCAAAAAAAAAAAAACATATTCATTCAAATTATCGAGGCTTCTGTAGTACTCCCTGTGTCCCAAAATAATAGTCCCATTTTCCCTTTATGTTTGTCCCAGAAAGTTAGTCTCATTTCCAAAATAAAGGCTTCAAAATCACTGAATTTCCAAAACCTATAATGTAACATTTGAAATGTTTGTAAATCCAAACGAGACTATCGTTTTGGGATCGTTTGGAGTATATCCTTTAAAAAGGGAGGCATGCATTACCACACTTTTTGAACTTTCGGTGGTCACAGCAACAACAAATTTTCCTTTGTTTACAGAAGCGGATTGGACACCGTTGAAGAATATCGAAGCTGAGCCGTTAGATGCTTAGTATGCGTAGATAGGCTAAAGAAATTTTTTTGGGAGGTTGTAATCAACTAGAGTAACAAATACGGCCAATTTTTATTTTGCAACATTTAGTGTCTTGAATGTTACCAAAGAAACGAGAGTGAGAAGTTAGATAAGGGTGAAGAGACACATCCAAAGGCATCAAATGGTCTTCTCATTATTTTTTAAAAGAGCCAGTGTGATAATGTGTAATTTCCCAGACATTATTTTTTGTTAAATCTTGCATCTTTATTGAGGCTATTTTTATGTTTTACCAATTATTCATACGCTAGTTTTTTCATTCGCTCGCCTACTTGATTCAAGTAGGCGAGCGTATGAAAAAAGTAGTACTGACAGAATTTATTATTCTGTATAAATATTGACTGGCATAAGAAATTTCTCGACAGCATGATGTCAGCGCTTTGCGCATCTAGCACGGACAAGGAGCATTTTCTTATTTCTGTACAAGTATAGAATGAAATGAAAGCGTTCTCCTAAGAATGAATTGTGTCAGACTTCGCTTATCCAGTACCCGACAACTAGCAGATTGTTATTTCTGTATAATTATTGAGCGAACGAAAACTATCGAACTGGAAGCATTAGGCCAGATTTTCTCTGAAAGACTGAAGCTCTTCATGATCAATAAATACATTTCACATAAAACCATGAGGATTATTCTGTTACATTAGGTTAGATACACATTTGACACGAAATCATACAAATATTGGAATAATTCAAAGAAAAAAGAAAAGTGGGCTATTCACATCAACCGGCTACGCTTTGCATGTGAAGAAGCAGATTCTAAGTCCCCAATGAAGAACAAGATCCTATCTAGCATCCCTATGCGGGGCTCCTGTACATTTGAAGGGCATCCTTTAGAGCTTGCATCATAAGTTGGTGAATCGTCATTCTCTTCACTCTGCTGTGTTTTTGAACCCAAATGTCTTTGAATTTGGCCTTGGTGAATAAGGTAATAGTCCTCTCCTTCTCTTATTATCTTCAGCCCCCTGAAATGTGCAAAACTCTTCTGTCATCTAGACCAAATTAGGGGGGGGAGAGAGAGAGTACAAACAGGTTTCAGATCCATAAAAACGAGAGAAAATGAAAAAAAAAAACAAATAATAATAATAATAAATTATGACAGTAAAAGATACTCCCTCCGTCCCACCCGAATTAGGATTTTTGGGTTGGGCACGGGGATTAAGGAAAAAGTGTTAGTGGAGTAGGTGTTGTGAGTATGAAAAGTAAAGTAGGAGAGAGAAAGTGGGGTAGAAAATAATGAGTGGAAAATTGTTGTGAGTGTGAATGTGGGTCCCATTAAATAAAACACTTCCATTTTTGGGTTGTCCTAATTCGAATGTGACACCCAAAATGGAAATTTGTCCTATTTCGAGTGGGACGGAGGGAGTATATAACAGCCTTCTTGTGCCAGATTTACCAAAATCTTTTGGATATCCAAAACTTTGATACGAAAACAATGGGGGGGGGGGAGGGGGGGTGTACTGTGCTTGTTTATTGCAGCTGATGACTGTGGCTGTATTTGTTTTACTTGTTTAGAAACAACTTATGTGCTATTATAGCTACCGCTTGCTGCTATGCTAAATAATCTGAAACTGGCTTACACCTCAAATAGTACTCCCTCCGTCCCAAAATGAATTGACAAATTTGCTCTTGATCAGAGGTAGTTACCCTTATTCATAATTACGATCACTTCCTAAGTCGTACCATCTAGTCCAGTAAAAAAAAATCCTCAGTTTTGATGGAGAAAGCTGCAGTTCCAACCTTTCCTGGCACCTCACCAGAACAAAATTATCACCCATGGTAGAATGGCTTCCTGGCAATTTTCATCCTCCAGGTCATCTCACTTAGCTCTAAAATCAACTAGTGACTCCACTACCACTTGAATTAAAAATTCAAATGATGAAAGTGTTGGCTTATTTACGATGCAGAGGTTTGTTACCGAACAGATTCAAGAATATGATGGCTGAATTTCACATAACGGAGGCCAGTGATTAAGGTATGTACAAGGCTTCCTTGCATTTGTTCGCTTAGAAATGTGAAACCTCTTCTTTTTAGGAAAAGAGACTCCTACTTAGGAAGGTTGGTTATCATCCAATAAAACCAAAAACCAATTGGAATGGACTCGCTACATCATCCTGCGTGCTAACTCATAAACATAAACCAGTATCGGACACTTCCTTGATTGTTTGTCTGACTAACATGCATTAATTTTTTTCTTCCAAAATGGCTTAGCTTTTCTTTAGGAAGCAGAAACCCAAATGAATCTGGCCAACATAATTTCGTGGAAGGGTGGGACATAACTATATCTATCTCAACGTTAGAAATGATAAATAATGATGATCTAAAACGGATAAAATGATTGGAGTGGCCATGTCATTTTTGAATATAGTCATTATAAATAGACAGTATCAAGGATCGTTATAACTTACAATCCAACTCTGTCACAACGATCTTGAACTTCATAAACATCTTTCCACGACTTTGTATCAGAGGGGGCATAAAAAATTGCACGATCTGTTCCCCATCTTTCTTTGAATAGATTAGACCATAAAAGGTTTTCTGAAGCTAAGACTTTCCATTTCCTACAAACTTAACAAACATCCAAAAAGCAAAATCAATCAATATCAATTAGTAATTTGTATCACTGAGAAAAGGGAATGGAACATACTCTTTTCCTTGTCAAAGTCAATTCAGATTAGATGTAGAAAAATCTATCAGAATCAGAGGCCATTATGAAGTCAAGGCTAAAGTAAGAATTCGGTAGTTTTTGTTTATTTTATTTTTTTTTAATTTTATTTTGTAAAAGCCATTTTTGAATAAAGATCTATAAGAAATTTTACTAGATTTTACAAAATTAGAAGGGATACAACTCTCAGTCCGTATCAATAAAGATTTAGATTAACAATATTATTCAGTCAATCAGGCCGAAAATTAAAATAAATTTTCTAAAATACTTAAATAAATTGACACAAAACAGGATTACCAATTTCACCATACCAAAATCACAAAACTCATCGATTAAGAAAACGGGGAATCCAACGAATCCAGTCCAGATCTTACCATAAATTCAGCATCAAACAACAACCAGAACCACAAATTTAAGAGCAATTCAAAATTACACAATGAATTATACAACTGACCTTGGCGAGCAGATGAAAGGTTTTGATGATCCAACAAACAGAGGATTTTCAAACAGAGATCTGTCGGAAGTGTCTCCATCACACACACACACACACACACTCTTTTAAAATTAAATGGTGAAGATTGAAGTGGAATTATGCAGAGAGGTTTAGATCAGGTTGAGCTGAGATGTAATTTTCGTGCGTGTCTGTTTATCTCATCTATCTGTCTGTCTGTTTTCTGTTCTTCCGTCACAGTTGTCAAATTTTAGTTACCTTTCTTATTCCAGATTAGAAGCTGCTGGCGACTATTTCGGGTTTGGGAATATCAGTTTGATATACTCCCTCCGTTGTGAATCGAGACTTATTTTCATTTTTTGTCTGTTTCACCTCAATTGACACGGCTTAAAATAGCAAACTTTTTAATATTTTATATTCACTCAACCCCACCCATTTAACCCTACTAATTCTTTCTCTTCATTTTCCACCACTCATTTTATCTAACCAACACTACTATTAACCCCACTCATTCTCTCTTCATTTTCCACCACACATTCACTGTTTTCTCTTAATTATTGTGCCTTTTTTTTTGTCTCAATTCACATGAAAAGGATGGAGTATGTATGTAAGTAGGTAATTAAAATTCATCTTTGAATTTTGCAATTTTTTTTAAACAACTAAAATGACAAATTTACAATTTAAAATAAGACGGAGGGAGTATTATGTTACTGTGTACTCGCTAATCGTAGCCGTTAAGTTAAATGAAGCAAAACTGCTAGATTTTTACCACTCGTGCAACTTATTTACCGCCAATAATTATTATTTTTCTCAAAATATTTCGCAATAAAAGCAACTTAAATGAAATAAGTTAATTATAATAAAGGAAAAATTTCCCAAAAGTCCTCTAAACAAAACAATTTTTTAAAATAGGACAGATAATTTCATTTATTTTGCTCAGGTCCACTAGATGGAACATTTATTTCCATTAGGTCCCTGGTTTTTTTAATGAAATACTTTGATCCCGAAATTACCCCTCCCACCCAACCCTAAAACACGCGAACCCTAAAAATCCCCAAATCTTCAACCTTGAAATGACCCCATCGTCTCCTTCCTCATCTCTCTCTTTTCTTCTCTTCCGGTCGTCCTTCATGTCACCATCCCGTCCATCGCCCTCATCCCCACCCATCTTCGTCAACAACCGTCCCCCTCCACGAACAAGAACGCCGGTTCTGGGCTGCGAGAAAATGAGGAAAACACATCACAACCACCGCACCGCCACCACCCATCGCCATTATCGCCACCTCACCAAAATCAGACCAACACGATTAAATCACTGCACTACAACCACAATTAAAAACAAGTAATGTCACCCATGACATCTTTCTCCAAAATCCCATTTGAAAACCCATCATAATTGAAATCCCACTTGAAAACCCATCTGAAAATCCAATGTGAAATCTTAGAACTAGATCTGGGTATACATTGAAAATAAAAAATAATTGAAATCCCATTAAAAACCCATTACCTCCTGCAAAAAATAATTAAAATCATACACCATTGAAATCCCATTAAAAACCCATCTGAAAATCTTGGATTTAGATTTTGACCGGATGAAAAAAAAACATAGAGTAGGAGATAGGGAGAAACAAGTGAAAAGAGGAGGTGAAGAGGCGACGAGGGGAGGTGGAGTAGGGTGGGTAGGGATGGTGGTGGAGATAAGGAAGACGAGGGTAGTGGTGGTTGCCGGGTTTTGATGGAGACAGAGCAAAAAAACGGTGGTGGTGATGGGTCTTCTGAGTTATGCTCAGGGACCACATGGAAGGAGGGGGGGGGGGGTATTTGTATAATATTACTCCCTCCGTCCCAAATTACTTGTAGTTTTAGGATTTTCACACAAATTAAGAAAAACAATCGATGCATGTCTAATGAACTAAATTACCCTTGAAATATTTCAAGTACCAAGATAATTAAATGCTTTTACAATGACAATTACCATCATAAATAAGGGTATACTTGACAAACAATGTCAAAGATGTCTAGATAAAAAAAAAACTACAAATATTTTGGGATAAATTTAAACCCCTTAAACTACATGTATTTTGGGATGGAGGGAGTACCATTTAACTTTAAGCCTTTTTACTTTAGAAAAATATTGTTAGGGTGCATGCAGTTTAATTATTTACACATTTACCCACTTTATTATTTTCAACTAACACTTAAATATTTTCTTCAATTTATTCATCTTTTTTTTGTCCTAAGAGAGTAGCATTTTTACTTTGAGAGTTAAGTTTCAATGTTTTTATAGGTTTGTGACATGACTCTCAGTATTTTTATATGTATATGACATATCTCTCAGTATTTTTTATAAGTCTATGACACGTCTTTCAGTGTTTTTAAAGGTTTGGGATACGTCTCTCAGTCTTTTAATAGGCATGTGACTTGTGTCTCAGTGTTTTTATAGGTCTGAGACATGGCTCTCAGTGTTTTATTGGTCTGCGACATGGCTCTCAGCGTTTTTATAGGTATGTGACTTGTGTCTCAATGTTTTTATAGGTCTGAGACATGGATATAAATGTTTTTATTGGTCTACGACATGGCTCTCAGTGTTTTAACATGTGTAAGACATGGCTATAGGTCTGTGACATGTCTCTTAGTGTTTTTATAGATATGTGACATGGCTCTCAGTGTTTTTATAGGTGTGTGACTTGTCTCTCACTATTTTTATATGTCTGCGACATGTCTCTCAGTGTTTTTGTAGGTATGTGACATGTCTCTCAGTATTGTTATAGGTCTGGGACACGTTTCTCAGTGTTTTTATAGGTTTGCGACAAAGTTCTAATTTTTTTTATAGGTATGTGACATGTTTCTCAGTGTTTTCATAGGTCTGCGACACATCTCTCAGTGTTTTTATAAGTCTGAGGTATGTCTCTCAGTGTTTTTATAGGTCTGAGACACGTCTCTCAGTGTTTTGATAGGTCAGAGAGACGTCTCTCAGTGTTTTTATAGGTTTGAGATATGTCTCTCAGTGTTTTTATAGGTCTGAGACACTTGTCTCAGTATTTTTATAGGTCTGTGACATAGCTCTCAGTGTTTTTATATGTGTGTGACATGTATCTCAGTGTTTTTATTAGTTGGAGACATGACTCTCAATGTTTTTATAGGTTTGAGATGTAACAACCCGAAACCCGAACCCAAACTTTACGGGTCCCAAGTCCGGCCACGTCACCATTTACAATACTAAACCACAAGATATTAGCAAAACTAATCGAATCCATTCATTATATCATTTCCAAAACATAACATCTAAAACCCAATAAAACTTTAAAGTCTTACAACTCCCAAATAAATAAAATAATCAACTAAAGAGTCAAGATTAATAATAATCATAATAAATTTAAAAGTCTTTGGACATCTTCTAAATTGCTCCACAACTGAAAATTTCCATCTTATTTATTACCTGAAAGAAGAGAGAACGAAAGGGGTGAGCGAACAAATGCTCAGTAAGATCAAACGGCGCCCCTTCGGTTCCTAAGAAGGGGTGACCACAACGGAAGCACGAAAATCATTTAATCAAAACGAAAGGGAGTTTCACATCAATATATAAAAGAAAACTCTTTTCAAATAAATCAAAATCTTATGGCTTCAAAATCGTAGGTTCGTATATTTTCAAAAGCACGTTTGATCACATAGCGGTCAAAAACCAATTCGATGATTTTAAACATTTTCGTCAATTCCAACTCAATAATTCCGTCAATTTCAACTCAAAAGGTATATCCGGATAACCATCACTAATCAAAATCAAAGTATCACAAAGATACTTCCATGTATACACCCATGACCGGTATCACGTATACACCCGTGACAGGTATCGCGTATACACCCGCGACTGGTATCACGTATACACCCGTGACAGGTATCGCGTATACACCCGCGACAGGTATCACGTATACACCCGTGACAGATATCGTTTAACTCAGTGATCATATCAAAATCTCAAAAGGGTACCCACTGGTACAGTCAAAACCAAATATCATTTAATTTCAAATACAGTACCACTCGGTACAACTAAAACTTTCAAAATCGTTTCAAATAAAGTACCATGCGGTACAAATCTTTGTTCAAAATCAATCACAACGATGATTCTCATGTAACCAATAATTTTGTTACATGATCTAAGAGGGTTCAAATGACGTACGAGTTAAGGAACGGAGTTCAGTTTCAAAAATATACCCACCATAAAGGTATACACAATTTTTCATAAAAACGGAACGGAGGGCCAATACGAATAACGAAGTTCAAAAGACAAACGGAACGTAATCCCTTACCTTAATTGCGCTGCAAAGGTACTCTTGTAAACGGGCGGCACGCCTAACACTGCTTCCCAAAATCTAGCAGTCGAATAAACACTTATAATCAATATATGCTCAACTTTTGCAAATATACTCTAAATGAAAACGATCCTAATTAATACCCTTCTTAGTAAAGCTAAATAGGATGACTAAATTCATTAATTATGTATTCTGCTAAAAAGGCAGAAAGTACTCCCTCCCTCCCCACGTCACTATCACACACTCACACTTCAATCTCTTTCGGTGTAAGTCCTTTTTTTTATTTGCAAATGAGTCCTTCACATATATATATACACACATATATATCTATGTTCTTTTTCATGAAAATCCTTAAATAGTTACATATAGTCCTCAATTCAATCACCATCCCAATCCTCTCTCCTCTCTCTCACGTTACTTTCACCTCTCTCTCCTCCATTCTCTCTCTCTTCTTTCTTACTTTATCCAGCCCATCTCCCTCTTTGCTCATTTTTCTTATTCTTTTCTTTGACTTTACACACACAATTCTTTCTCTCACTTCCGTCCCCTCTCTCTCTACACATTAACCCATGTAATAGTACTACTTTTGTGATCAAACCTTAGACTGTGCCACACGAACAAGAGAGAAAAGATCAGTATTTACCTCTAACTGGTGTCCGCTGCTGCTTCCTCTATCTCCCTACCGCCGCAATACCCAGTCTCTCTTTATCTAAAGTTTGACTGCCTCTAGGTTTAGGGTTTAAATAAACTATTTATACTTAATATAGGATTTATTCTAGAATTCCCTTAACTGGCCGAGCCCATTTATAGTTATTTCATTTGTACCTTTTTGGCCCACAAAAGAAAATTAAATCTCTGAAAATAAAAAGCCCAAATTTTAAAATCTCTGATCTAGCGACAATAATAATTAAAATAAACTTTACTTTTCTAAAAAAAATGGCGGATATTACAATCTTACCCCCTAAAAAGAAGTTTAGTCCTCTAAACTTAACGTACCTGCGACCGTCCATTTTGCATCTTCATCATTTTTAGCCGTCATAGTATAGATCCTTCCTGTTCGGTTCGAATTCGACTCGCCCTTGTCATCGCTTCTTGCCAGCTTTCCTCTCTTAATTGGTTCTGGGCAGTCTTTAATATTATGTCCTTTCTTACCACAATGCAAGATCCAGTAGTCCAATAACATGTATCAGTTGCATGATTTCCCCCACACGCGCGACAAGTGATAATATCCTGCCTTTTCGACTTACTCTCTAAATCCTTATTGTCCTTATCATGGGAACTAGCCTGCCTGTCCCTCTTCCTCTGCTTGTCATCCCAATCAGACTGTACTTCATTAAGACCTCTTTCTACCAACAACGCCTTATTCACAACATCCTTATATGCTTTAAGCTCGAACGGAATTACGCCTCTCTTGATTGCAGGCCTTAACCCCTCTTCAAACCTGCGAACCCTATTCTCTTCAGTTGCCACATAAGCAGGGGCAAACTTAGCAAGTCGTGCAAACTCAGCCTCATACTCAGATACAGTCTTGCCTTTTTGCATTATCTTGATAAAGTCATTCTCTCTTTGAATTTGCTCACTCCGGGGAAAGTATTTCTCGTAGAACATAACCTTAAAGTCTTCCCAAGTGAAAGGAAATTCGTCATTTTCATGCTTCCTCTTCTCCATGAGCCACCAATCGTAAGCACCTTCCTTTAACATGAAGGTGGCACACGGTACCTTATTCCCTACAGTGCATCGCATCCCATTAAACGTCTTCTCCATCTCTTGCACCCAATCCTCTGCTGCTATCGGTCCTCCAATACCACTAAAGGTCGCATTGGTGTGCTTCTTAAATTCTGCTAGTTCACTGTTCTGTCTAAGTGGGACACGACCACCAAGTGGTTGCTGTTGTTGGGCTTGTTGTTGAATCTGGATGAGTCCTGTAAGTGCTTGCAACAATGGGGCTATCTCAGCTAGCCGTTGCTGCACACCTTGACCATTAGCCACATTCGCTTGGCTATTAGCCTGAACATTAGAATTATCAACTCCACGATTATCACTATTCTCCGCCTGACCCTCAACGTGATCATTCTCAACACGATTACGATTAGCTCTTGTTACATTGACCGTGCGGTTCGGTTGTCGACCTCCCCTTTTACTTTGGATCCTTGCACTCACTCTTCTTTTTGGTCCCATTAGCCTAAAAACATATGAGATAATCATTAATCCAAATTCGATCATAACTTAAACATGCTAAAGAAATAAACATTATAAACCTTCATATTCAAAAGGTGCACATAATCTCGCTATATCAATGATAATGAATTCTCCTATAGTTACACTAAGATCAAACTTAAGGCTTTGGTCAAAACCTATATCTTATCAATTCTAAGATCCCAAGGATCCATGCCAAAGCTCTGATACCACTTGTAACAACCCGAAACCCGAACCCAAACTTTACGGGTCCCAAGTCCGGCCACGTCACCATTTACAATACTAAACCACAAGATATTAGCAAAACTAATCGAATCCATTCATTATATCATTTCCAAAACATAACATCTAAAACCCAATAAAACTTTAAAGTCTTACAACTCCCAAATAAATAAAATAATCAACTAAAGAGTCAAGATTAATAATAATCATAATAAATTTAAAAGTCTTTGGACATCTTCTAAATTGCTCCACAACTGAAAATTTCCATCTTATTTATTACCTGAAAGAAGAGAGAACGAAAGGGGTGAGCGAACAAATGCTCAGTAAGATCAAACGGCGCCCCTTCGGTTCCTAAGAAGGGGTGACCACAACGGAAGCACGAAAATCATTTAATCAAAACGAAAGGGAGTTTCACATCAATATATAAAAAGAAAACTCTTTTCAAATAAATCAAAATCTTATGGCTTCAAAATCGTAGGTTCGTATATTTTCAAAAGCACGTTTTGATCACATAGCGGTCAAAAACCAATTCGATGATTCTAAACATTTTCGTCAATTCCAACTCAATAATTCCATCAATTCCAACTCAAAAGGTATATCCGGATAACCATCACTAATCAAAATCAAAGTATCACAAAGATACTTCCATGTATACACCCATGACCGGTATCACGTATACACCCGTGACAGGTATCGCGTATACACCCGCGACTGGTATCACGTATACACCCGTGACAGGTATCGCGTATACACCCGCGACAGGTATCACGTATACACCCGTGACAGATATCGTTTAACTCAGTGATCATATCAAAATCTCAAAAGGGTACCCACTGGTACAGTCAAAACCAAATATCATTTAATTTCAAATACAGTACCACTCGGTACAACTAAAACTTTCAAAATCGTTTCAAATAAAGTACCATGCGGTACAAATCTTTGTTCAAAATCAATCACAACGATGATTCTCATGTAACCAATAATTTTGTTACATGATCTAAGAGGGTTCAAATGACGTACGAGTTAAGGAACGGAGTTCAGTTTCAAAAATATACCCACCATAAAGGTATACACAATTTTTCATAAAAACGGAACGGAGGGCCAATACGAATAACGAAGTTCAAAAGACAAACGGAACGTAATCCCTTACCTTAATTGCGCTGCAAAGGTACTCTTGTAAACGGGCGGCACGCCTAACACTGCTTCCCAAAATCTAGCAGTCGAATAAACACTTATAATCAATATATGCTCAACTTTTGCAAATATACTCTAAATGAAAACGATCCTAATTAATACCCTTCTTAGTAAAGCTAAATAGGATGACTAAATTCATTAATTATGTATTCTGCTAAAAAGGCAGAAAGTACTCCCTCCCTCCCCACGTCACTATCACACACTCACACTTCAATCTCTTTCGGTGTAAGTCCTTTTTTTTATTTGCAAATGAGTCCTTCACATATATATACACACACATATATATCTATGTTCTTTTTCATGAAAATCCTTAAATAGTTACATATAGTCCTCAATTCAATCACCATCCCAATCCTCTCTCCTCTCTCTCACGTTACTTTCACCTCTCTCTCCTCCATTCTCTCTCTCTTCTTTCTTACTTTATCCAGCCCATCTCCCTCTTTGCTCATTTTTCTTATTCTTTTCTTTGACTTTACACACACAATTCTTTCTCTCACTTCCGTCCCCTCTCTCTCTACACATTAACCCATGTAATAGTACTACTTTTATGATCAAACCTTAGACTGTGCCACACGAACAAGAGAGAAAAGATCAGTATTTACCTCTAACTGGTGTCCGCTGCTGCTTCCTCTATCTCCCTACCGCCGCAATACCCAGTCTCTCTTTATCTAAAGTTTGACTGCCTCTAGGTTTAGGGTTTAAATAAACTATTTATACTTAATATAGGATTTATTCTAGAATTCCCTTAACTGGCCGAGCCCATTTATAGTTATTTCATTTGTACCTTTTTGGCCCACAAAAGAAAATTAAATCTCTGAAAATAAAAAGCCCAAATTTTAAAATCTCTGATCTAGCGACCCAAAATAATAATTAAAATAAACTTTACTTTTCTAAAAAAAAAATGGTGGATATTACATGAGACATGGATATCAATGTTTTTATTGGTCTACGACATGGCTCTCAGTGTTTTAACAGGTGTAAGACATGGCTATAGGTCTGCGACATGTCTCTTAGTGTTTTTATAGATATGCGACATGACTCTCAGTGTTTTTATAGGTATGTGACTTGTCTCTCACTATTTTTATAGGTCTGCGACATGTCTCTCAGTGTTTTTATAAGTATGTGACATGTCTGTCAGTATTGTTATAGGTCTGCGACACGTTTCTCAGTGTTTTAAAGGTTTGCGACATAGTTCTAAGTGTTTTTTATACGTATGTGACATGTCTCACAGTGTTTTTATAGGTCTGCGACACGTCTCTCAGTGTTTCTATAGGTCTGAGATATGTCTCTCAGTGTTTTTATAGGTCTGAGACACGTCTCTCTGTGTTTTTATAGGTCTGAGACACGTCTCTCAGTGTTTTTATAAGTCTGAGACATTTGTCTCAGTATTTTTATAGGTCTGTGACATAGCTCTTAGTGTTTTTATATGTATGTGACATGTATCTTTGTGTTTTTACAAGTTGGAGACATGACTGTCAATGTTTTTATAGGTTTGTGACATGTATCTCAGAGTTTTTATAGGTCTGCGGCATGACTCTCAGTGTTTTTATAGGTTTGTGACATGGCTCTCAATGTTTTTAGAGGTATGTGATATGTTTCTAAGTGTTTTTATGTATATATGACATGTCTCTCAGTGTTTTTATAGGTATGTGATGTGGTTCTAAGTGTTTTAATTGGCATGTGACATGGTTAAGTGTTTTTATATGTATGTGATATGGTTCTAAGTGTTTTTATTGGTGTGAGACATGGTTCTAAGTGTTTTTATTGGTGTGAGACATGGTTTTAAGTGTTTTTTTAGGTATGTGATATGGTTCTAAGTGTTTTTATAGGTATGTGACATGACTTTTAATGTTTTTATAGGCATGTGACATGTCTCACAGTGTTTTTATATGTTTATGATATGATTTTTAGTGTTTTTATAGGTTTGAGACATGATTCTCAGTGTTTCTAAGAGTCTGGTACATGAATCTCAGAGCGGGATGAAAATATGACTTGAAAATATGGCCTGGAAAGGGGGAGCACCCTTATAAGGGGTAGTTAGGGGTATTCTTGGCTATTTTTGTCCCTTGGGTTTTTGAGCAATTAGAAAAATATTGTGTCTTCTTTAGAAATAAAAGTTAGAATGAAGGGCTTTTAAGAAAATGTCCCATTAATAAATGTGAGAGTAATTCATCAATCCACCCCACTAATCTTCTTCTTCTTCTTCTTCTTCTTCTTCTTCTTCTTCTTCTTCTTCTTCGATTTCCATTACCATTCTTCTTGTTTTTATTTGATTTGTTTTATCACTAACATCCCAAATTTTGCATTTATTATATGACAGTTTTGTCATTAATAAATGCAAAATTAGGGATTTATTTTAAAATTTGCTTTTTTGTTTGTAAAATTTGTTTAATAAATTTCTCTCTTTTGTGGGAGCCGTTGATTTCTCTCCTTGTGTAAGCCGTTGATTTCTCTCCTTGTGGAAGCCGTTGATTTCTCTTTGTCGTTGAGAGTTTGTGTTTGTGTGTATGTTGGTTTGTTTGTTTGTTTTTGTAGGGACAATTGCAATTCAATCTTTAATGACGAATCTCACGTCATCTTAAAACAAAAAGGATGACGTTGCTCTTACTGCTCAAGGATCTTTCGAGGGTTTTGGAATATTTGGTGGACGTTTATTCGTCAACCCAGATTCTTGATGAGTGAGTTTTTACTCATTTAGTTAGATACTTTTAAGCTTAATTATTGCTTTGTTCTCAAGGTTTTGTTATTTGATTTGGGTATATTTGTGTTTTTTTTGTCTAGGGTGATTATTTGCTCAATCTACAAGAAAGAGGGAGAAAAAGAACTTATTGGAGAAATTTTATAATGTCCAGGGACTGCTGTGCAAACTCTGTTGAAATCCAGGTACCAAACTGCAATTTCTGATACATAAGGACTGTTCTAGAATTTCTGAAAGCTGAAGGACTAAACTGGAAATTATCAAATTACGAGGGACTTTTGAGGAATTTCGGAATTCAGTCTCAAAAATTACCCCAAGTTGGAGAAGGAATTTAGTTTCCTAATCCTTTATGATATCTTTTGATTAGGTTATTTAGTTTAGAATTTCTTTATTAGTTTCATTTTCCTTTTACAAATCTCTTTCCTTTTTAGTTTAGGTTTTAGATTTAGTTTAGACTATAAATACTAGATTAGTTTTCTTGCATTTTTTATCAACAATGTAGCTAGTAAATATTTGTAAGGTTTGCAAGGTTGGAGAGATTTGTTCTTTGTCTATGAAGAACAATTTCACCAACTATGAATTGGAGGTAACTTTATATTTATTCAATTGAGGTATTTTTCTTTTTAAATCTTTATCTTTATTCATAATTTTACTTGTGCTTAATTTAAATCTATTTCTAGGGCTTATAGACTTGATCAATCTGTTTATCCTTGTCAATTGATTTTTGCTAGAATTTTCTATTTACTGTGTCAGTGTAGAAATTCACTGTAGCATCTTTACGATTTATGCATGTGCCATGGTAAATTGTGAAGTGGGTAAAATTAGACGATTATCTATATGAAATAATTGTATACGGCGTTCTTGATATTAGTTTCTTTAAATCATTAAAGCAATTAATTTTTGGATCTAGACTGTGCCAGTTAGATTTAATTATTGATTAGGGTTTCTAGTGAGTGTGTCACTGCTAGTAACTAAACTGAAAGAAGAATCAGAGATTGAAATAGATCTCGTGATCAAGTGTATAGGGTGAAAAGTGAAAAGATGTACCAATGATATTTGAATTAAAGACGGAGATATCTTTTAATTCTGCGATTCCTATTATTTATATGCTTGCTCATGTTGATCACCTATCTTTTTATTTGTGATTATTTATTTTTATTATGTTTATATATTTAAATAGCTTTGAATAAATCCAAGTCCCTGTGGATCGACCCTTGTGTTTGCATATTGCTATGATTATTTTACACATATAATCATCTAATTTTACCCACTTCACAATTTACCATGGCACATGCATAAATCATAAAGATGCTAATTGTGAACTTCTACACTGGCACAGTAAATAGAAAATTCTAGCAAAGATTAATTAACCGGAGCAATTAGATTGATCAAGTCTAAAAACCCAAGCAATAAATCTAGATTAAGCATAAGCAAAATTATGAATAGAGATAAAATTGTGAAAAAGAACAATACCTCAAATTGATAAAAAGGGTTCATGATTCAAACCCAAAACTTAGGTTTTAGTTCCTCATATGGAGCTTTGAAATCTCCATGAAAAAGAAATAAAACCCTAGATCTTAAAATATTGTTGAAGTCTAGCATGAATAACAATAAAGAAAACTATTTTTTTTACCTAAAACAAAGTCCTAACTAATAAGGAATTAAAAAGAATAAAAGAAAATACTAAAATAAAGGAAAATAAGGAAAAATCTGCTGCCAGGACGCTCCACGCGCGGACCACGCGCCACACTCGCATCCCAGTCCCGTCCACAAGCCAGCTTCCTCCATCCACGCGTCATCAACGCTGAAAGCGCACCTGCTACATGCGTTTTATCCCCGCCACTTCCCAACTCGTGCTGACTCGCATGAGTCGTTCCACTCGTGGTCACGAGTCAACCATACGTGCACATAGACTTTGCGGTTTTTTTTTTTTTTTTGCAAAAAACGCATCTGCCATGTGCGTTTTCTTCCTTCCATGCCGTATTGGGCCAAGTTGGTTGGGCTTGGTGAACTGGTCCTCTGTAAACTGGGCCTCGCCTCTTCTTGTTGCTGGCTTGGTCTGGATCTTAACTGGGTCATTACATGAATTGGGCCATCCATATTTGGGCTATGCCTGTGTTGAATAAAACTTTGGCATTTTCTTCACCATTAATCACTACCCCTCTCCATTGTAAATTGGGCTTTTGAATTTATTTTCCATTATGGTTTTTATTTTGAATAATGAATAATTAATTTGGGCAAAAAAAATATAAAATACTAAAATAACCCCCAAATTATATATTTGCCCAAAATTACATAATTGCCCCCAAAGTACATAAAAACTATCTAAAATACATAAAAATTATCATTTAAGATCGTAGAAACCTAGGAATTAATGGTGTAAATTCCGTCTCATCAAATTCCCCCACGCTTAGACCTTTACTCGCCCTTGAGTAAAATCCTATCTCCCCTCTAAACACCGATCTATATAGCGTAGCATGGAGAAAAATGATTCCTAGTCTCCTCTAAACCACCAATTAAAAATCAACCAAATAAAATCGAAGTGTAGAAACTCCGTCTCCTTATAACTCCTCAAAGAAATAACAAAATTGACGTTAGCTCGATACCAACACCATAATAAACGGTATCCAAACTAAATGTCCACTCAGAAGCCAAGGGGAACTAAAAATGTCCTAAATTCCCCCCCCCCACGCTTATCTCACACTACAATCTCCCCATAAAAACAAGTTTATGTATGATTTTTAATTAAACACAAAACTTACCTCGTAACAAAACACCAACACCCCCTTATATCTCCAAGAAAAGAACGAGGATTTCTAACATAAACTCCACTATTCGAACCTCCTACTCCAATAGTGTATTCCTACCCAAAACTCCAAACCCCCCTTATGTCTTTTCTCCGGTGGATGTATGATATTTTATTACTCAAACCTCACCTTTTGCCTAAGCACCCTTGCGGGTTTTCACTTAGCCTCTCTATTTTTTTTCAATTTTTTTCCAACTATCTATAAATAACAATGCATACTATCCAACTACAAATCCTTCCCCCACGCTTAAACTACACAGTGTCATCAGTGTGTAAAAGTGAATAAAAATAAGGACATTTTAAACGTAAGGGAATAAATGGTACCTCATTAGTGCACACTCCACCCCGTTTGAGCTCGAATCGGCTGCATAAATCCCTTCTTCTTTTTAGTCATCGTGCTCAAACCTCCATGCTTCTCCATCGAACCACTAGCCATCATCAATTCTTCCTCACGTCCAAATGCATGCTTTCGGTGCTCAGGAAGATTCTTCACCTTTCTTGGTCCATGTTTTACCTTAGGAATCTCCATACCAGTCTTCACATCATCATCCCCACTACAAATATTGGACACATCATCTACCTTTGGCTCTACTACATCCATGAAACACAACCCACGAACATCCTTAGGGTCTTTCTTGGAGTAAAAAATATTGAACTCCATTAAATCCCCATCGAACTCCATGGTCAATGAACCATTAGACACAACCAATTTAGTATGAGCCGTAGACATAAATGGCCTCCCCAACAGAACGGGAGCCTTAGGATCCGTATCCATCTCCAAAACATAAAAATCTGCAGGAAAAATGAACTTACCAACCCGGACCAAAACATCCTCAACCTTCCCCTTAGGGTGTGCATTAAATCTATCCGCCAACTGAATCACCACCCTTGTATCCTGTAAAGGTCCCAACTTGAGCTTTTCAAACAATGCATAAGGCATGACATTGATTGAAGCACCCAAGTCAAGCATCGCCATATGCTCAGAATCATCACCCAAAGACACAGGAATAACAAACATACCCGGATCACTACACTCCTTGGGCATCTTCTTATGATAAACTGCAGACACATGCTCTTTCATCTTCACCTTTTTCTGACTCCTCGCCTTCTAATCCCTCTTCAATGTACACAACTCCTTCAAGAATTTAGCATATCTCGGGACTGTCTGCAACAAGTCTAAAAATGGGATGTTTACCTCTAGCATCTTGAAAGTGTCAAAGATAGCCTTGTCAGGATCATGTTCTCGCGATCTTTTCAATGCCTCAGGAAATGGAACATCCGGCTCATAAACTGTGGGCTCTGGTGTAGCTTTCTTCTCCTCCTCCGGGGTCTTCTCCTCAAGCACAACCTGCTCAACCTCAATCACTGGTTCCTCTGGTACAACTCTCTCCCTAATCTTCTTACCGCTTCGCAAAGTCATGGCACATGCACTCTACTTAGGGTACGGTTCTGTTCTAGACTGTACCTTTGCTGCCTCATTAGCCTCTAGTCTCCCAACCGCATCAGCTATTTACCCCATTTGTCTCTCTAGATTACCAATACTCGCATCGATCATATGTTGATACTGTTGGAAATTACCATTCATCATACTCACTGACTGCGCTAAAGTGTGAAGCAGATCATCCGTAGACTGTCTCGGAAGGTTACTCTGATACTGCTGCTGCTGCCCATATGGTGGTCCGTATTGATTATACTGACTAGTCGGATATTGCTGACTCTGTGGTGGACCCATCAACAATTGTTTCATCATCCCCTTAAGGTCCTCTAGATCTGTCTCCAGCTTACTCGGCACACCACCACTCGACCCAACTACACTAACTGTCTGAAGCTCGATCTTCTGCCATGCGTCCGAGTGCTCTTAGCCAACTCATCAAATATCTCATTCGCCTCCTTAGTTGTTTTGTTCAGAATACTACCCCCACAACAAGAATCCACCAAGCGTTTATCCTGAATCTTCAATCCCCCATAGAAATATACTATCAGCTGTTCGTCATCAAATCCATGATACGGGCAACTCCTGCATAGCTTATGGAACCGGTTATAATACTCATATAAGGTCTCATCTACCCTCTGCTCCATGTTACTGATATCCCGCTTCATGACATTGATCTGATCTGGTGGGAAAAACTCATCAAGGAAAACCTCCTTCATCTGCTGCCATGTGGTAATGCTGTTAGGCGGCAGATGGTAATACCATGTACTAGCATCATCTTTCAAAGTGAAATAAAATGCTCTGAGTAATAAGTGCTCTAAAGGAAGTGTAGCCGGCTTCATGCTTTGACATATCTGGACAAACTAGGATATATGTTGATTTGGGTTCTCTCCGGGCATCCCAGTAAAATGTGGTAACTGGCTCAACAAACCCGGCTTTAACTCAAATGTAACCCCCGTAGGCAGAGCAGGGAATTGGACTGCATGAGGTTGCTCGCTCCAATTCGGGGCTGTTTTCTGCCTCAATGTCTGGTCTGCCATTTGTTTCCTAATTCAAGACTTCCAAGCAGATTGTCCGTAGAACAGGTGTGGACCATACAAGGTGCGACACTAAAAACAGAAATAACAAAATTAAAAATAAATAAAAAGAAAACTAAACTTAACTAAGAACAATAAATAAAATAAGAACGTAAACAAATAAACACCGATCCCCAGCAACGGCGCCAAAATTTGGTAGGCTAAATCGCACACCTACAAATTAAACATGGACTAGGTTCTAAAAATATATAGCAAGGGATAAGTCCAGGATCGATCCACGAAGAACGGTTATTTTTTAACGTAATTGTCACTTGACAAGATTGGGGGAATAATTTGATTTTAACTAATTATCCTAAAACAAGAATTAAACTAATTATGAGCAAAAACAATAATTAAAGAGCACTTCAGATTTGATTCGGTCCCCACCTAATTATTAAATTATCATCGATATCTCTTTTCAATTTTTACCCTATTCACTTGACCACGAGATCTATTTCAATCTCTGTTTCTTTTTTCAGATTAGTTACTAGCAGTGGCACACTCACTGGAAACCCTAATTAATAAATTAATCTAACTGGCACAGTCTAGATCGCAATATTAATCGATTCAAGATTTAAGAAACTAAGATCAAAAACGCTTTATATGATTATTTCACACAGATAATCATCTAATTTTACCCACTTCACAATTTACCATGGCATATGCATAAATCATAAAGATGCTACTTGTGAATTTCTACACTGGCATAGTAAATAGAAAATTCTAGCAAAGATTAATTAACCGGAGCAATTAGATTGATCAAGTCTAAAAACCCTGGCAATAAATCTAGATTAAGCACAAGCAAAATTATGAATAAAGATAAAATTGTGAAAAAGAACAATACCTCAAATTGATAAAAAAGGGTTCAAGATTCAAACCCAAAGCTTAGGTTTTAGTTCCTCATATGGAGCTTTGAAATCTCCATGAAAAAGAAATAAAACCCTAGATCTAAAATATTGTTGAAGTCTAGCATGAATAACAATAAAGAAAACTAATTTTTTTTTACTTAAAACAAAGTCCTAAACTAATAAGGAATTAAACAAAATAAAAGAAAAATACTAAAATAAAGGAAAATAAGGAAAAATCTGCTGCCAGGACGCTCCACGCGCGGACCACGCGCCACACTCGCATCCCAGTCCCGTCCACGCGCCAGCTTCCTCCATCCACGCGTCATCAACGCCGAAAGCGCACCTGCTACATGCGTTTTATCCCCGCCGCTTCCCAACTCGTGCTGACTCGCACGAGTCGTTCCACTCGTGGTCACGAGTCAACCATACGTGCAGATAGACTTTGCGTTTTTTTGGCCAAAAATGCATCTGCCATGTGCGTTTTCTTCCTTCAATGCGGTGTTGGGCCAAGTTGGTTGGGCCTGGTGAACTGGACCTCTGTAAACTGGGCCTCACCTCTTCTTGTTGCTGGCTTGGTCTAGATCTAAACTGGGCCATTACATGAGTTGGGCCATCCATATTTGGGCTATGCATGTGTTGAATAAAACTTGGGCCTTTTCTTCACCATTAATCACTACCCCTCTCCATTGTAAATTGGGCTTTTGAATTTATTTTCCATTATGGAATTTCTTTTGAATAATGAATAATTAATTTGGGCAAAAAAAATATAAAATACTAAAAATAACCCCCAAATTACATATTTGCCCAAAATTACATAATTGCCCCCAAAGTACATAAAAACTAGGGAAATATGATAATTTTGCCCCTATACCTATAATTAGGACGCAGATGTGCCCCCCAAGTCCATTTTCCGCAAATATGCCCTTGTTTAATTCTAAAAATAAGGGAAATTAGGACATCGTTAAGTTTTCATTCAAATCTTAACGAAAACGCTGACTAAGATGGGTTTTTGGTCGTTTCACCCCTCCACGTCGTTTAATTTTACAAAATAGGTATGCTGATTCTCAAACCATAGTTTTATCAAACAAAACAAAACAACACACTTCAATAAAGAAATACTCACATTCTCACCATAATTTGATTGATTAATAACGGCATTACAGCAAAAAACCATTCAACAATCCAAAACAAACAAAAACCATAAGCAGAATGTTTCAAACACTCAATTACTACAACAAGATTTATGGCAATAATTTTGGAGTAGACAGAGGGTTTAGTTTCATATTTCCTATAACTACACCAATTGTGATTGTCCAAGAAGCAAAGATTGCCAACCAAAACCAAGTCTCTTTAGCGATTCTCTTCCTGAGCTCTCAATCTTCAATTTCCTCTCTTTGTCTTTGGCTTTTGAAAGCAAATTTGTTTCACTGTGTGTTGCCATTGAAATATCCAACTCCAACTCATTTAGCTTTCCTTTGAGTTTTGCATTCTTTTTCATCATTCTTTCTTCCTGCTGTTTGAACCATGCTTGTTCTTTCTTCAACAACTTCATCTCCGACCTCATTGAGACAATTATCTTCTTGTACCTTTCGTTAAAATCTGGATCAATCCACTTGAAGTACTTGCATGATTTTTTTTTATCCTAGAGCAATAGAACAATCAACACACTAAATAATTGAACTTTTAACCTAGTTTAACAATCAATTCAAGCTTTCAAGGTTAAAATTTAATTTTACCTCATAAAATGGGCATCCTAGAAACCTTCTTGCTGGGTTGTCATCGGTCCACGAAGTCCACATGGGTGCCCTAATACGAAAATAGCATTCTTTCAGTCCTCCACTACTCAATCGAAGATTGAACTCTTCTTGTGATTCCCCAATGATTTCAGTTCTTGATTCCATCGATTTTGTCGCAGCTATCTCCAACTTCGCCCTAAATTTGCAACGCCGACACTAGCCCTAATTTATACGCAGGAATTATATCTTTGGAGTGAAGGGTAAAACGACGTAGTATCAATTGGGTGAATCAGCATGCCTATTTGGCAAAATTAAACGACGTGGAGGGGTAAAATGACCAAAAACCCATCCTAGTCAGCGTTTTCGTTAAGTTTTGAACGAAAACATAACGATGTCCTAATTTCCCCTATTTTTAGAATTAAACAAGGGTATATTTGCGGAAAATGGATTTGGGGGGCATATCTGCGTCCTAACTATAAGTACAGGGGCAAAATTATCATATTTTCCTAAAAACTATCTAAAATACATAAAAATTATCATTTAAGCTCGTAGAAACCTAGGAATTAATGGTGTAAATTCCGTCTCATCAATTCTCCATGTCAAGTTTTCAAAGCGAAATATTATCTTAAGGGGGATTTTTTGAAGGTTGAATCGAAGCAGTTTCCCAAGTTTTACTTGGAGTAGAATCTGTATGTTTCAAAATTTACATCGAAACTGTAATTGTTGTAGGTTAAGAAATGGATCTATTATTGATGTTTGGGATGAGTCTCCGGCTTTTATGGAGTGTTGTTTATTTTTATATTAATGCAATTGTAATTGTTGTACGTTATGAAATGGATCTATTATTGATGTTTGAGATGAGTCTCCGGCTTTTATGGAGTGCTGTTTATTTTCATATTAATGCAATTGAAGTTGTTATTTTCAAAATAAAAAAATAAAAAATGTGAGAGTAATCCCATGACCGGAAGGGATACAGTCGATATCTAAAAAATCAAAATTGAATTTCATTTTCAAGTTTAACCCTTCTAATTTAAACGGAGTTTTACTTTAATCATCACACTTTTTCTTCCACAAAAAAGGTAACTTGGAGAACCTCTTATTACAATCCAAAAACCATAAATTAGGACACTAATTACACAGACTTTTACTTTAATCATCATGTTTTTTCCTTTCACAAAAACAGTAATTTGAAAAACCTCTGGCTAGCTCCAACTCAAAGACCGTGAATTAAGACATGAACAAGGCACAAATTAGACATAAATTTGTGATCAGAATGTGAGGTTTTCTAAAATACTGTAAATTTTATGAAAATAAAAATTAAATTGAAAGTCAGATAAAAATACCATTGAAACTTCAACTAAACCCAAAATTAATATAGTGCAATTAAAATAAAGTAATGCTAAATCCAAAGTTAATAGTATAGTCCAACTTTTAAAATAAAGCACTAATACTTTTATTATCTCTTTTGTTAGGCTTTCCTTTTTATATCTAACCCAAAAATAAAAAGAAAACAACTTTAAGGCAATATTGTGCGCAAATAATGTACAAATAAATAAAACACACTTGTTTAAAAATTAACAAGTCAAATAACTAGGAAATTTATTATGGGGCGGGAATATAATTCAATTGGTATGAATCATAAGTAAGAATGAAAACATATCGACTATCTACTTGGTGTTGAAAGCAACTGTAATGCAGATTGGATTAAACCCTCCAACTTGCTTCTCAAACCTCCCACACTATTTACCAACTTCATCTCTTCAAAATCCAAGTCCCAAATCCCTCGTAAACCTTCAACCTGCCTTTCTAAGTACCATTTCAGACTAGCTTCTGCAACATTGATCAAACTGAATGCAGCATTCATGTGCATAAACTGCACTACAACAAACCCTGCCAACACTTGTTGCTCCCCTTTCACAAGCTCCGACACAAAACCCGGAAACACAATATTTCCAAAAACATCTCTCTCATTTGTACTTGACGATCTAGCTTCTTGACACTCGCGTGAAAATTTCCCGACTATACAGCACACGTAAGAGAAAATGGTGCCATACGAAGGTTTGCTGATGATGGTTGAAACCAGTCCGGAAGATAATAGAAGAATTAAAAGGTCGTGGTCCCCACCGGCTGTGTCCGGTATGCCTTCTTGTTTAAGCTTACCTTCAATGACATCCAAATATTCCGTTTTTACCCCTTCGTATGGAAGTAAAAGCACTATCTTCAGTGCTACAAAGCAATCTACACCAATCAGAGGTTCGGTTAAGCTACGAGCATCATCTTCATCTAGCAATACGCCATATCTCTTTGCAATGGATTGATCGATTAGTTTTAGGATATTGTCGTATCGAGAAAATGATACTAGCTTTTTGAAGATCTCCAACCAACATGCATGGAGAGGATGAAGGAGAAGGGTATTTTCCGGTTGCTTGGTTTCTTTGTTATCAGATTCTTCTTCGAAGCTATCCCATCCCTCATCCCAATTATCATGGCCCCAGTCATTTTCAGCATCATTTTTTGGTAAATTTGTCTCTTCTTGCTCTTTATTTTCCACAAAGAGTCCCTCCCACTCTCCTAAAATGGCTACCAAAACATCGACATGAGATTCGGATATTAAAGCAGCAGATATTTTTGAGAAGCACGAAACTGCTGAATCCACAGTCAAGAGGTCTTCTGGAGTTATTTCCATGTCCGATGATATAGCTGACACCAACTGTGAGGATTTAAGGGCAACCAATGTATTCGTAAACCTACTAGATGTATCTTTTGGTGCTTCACCATGGACAACAGTCTCACTCTTTGAACTTTTGAAATCCATTTCATCCCACCCTTCCCATGGAAGAATACTTTTCTCTAGCTCACTTGAAAACATGCTCGAACTTCTACCTGTCGCTGCTATGAATTGCATAACTTCTAGTATATAGACTCGAACATGGCTAGGAAGCTGCAAATTGTCAGAAAATTTAGCCATACTTTCCCAAACTGCACGCCTGACTTTTTTCAATTCCTCCAAATTACCCTCCATCTTACTTAAGGATGACAACAAAATATGTAAATTACTGTGTTCAGGGGACCCACCTACTAAGATAGTTTCCAATATGCCTACATAAAGATCGGAAAGATCCATGATTTTATCCATATGTTCTTCATTGTTGCTGATCGAACTTGAGCCAGGTCGGTATTGTGAAATCACTTCTGAGAAAACATTTGATGTGGCCTCGAAGCGACAACCAGAAAATATCATCGATCTGCAGAAGTTAAATATTTCAACAGGCACACTACCTGTTAGACCGTTGTTCATGTAGGTGAAAACACTGCCCCATCCCTCACTTGATGAAACCTTTCCCTCCAAAACCAAGCTGACAAAAACGGTAAGACACGTTCTCAAACAACCTGGGCAGAACTTTTCTTCTGAACCCTTGTGAGATACAAAGTCTTGCATATCTCCAGTCAACCTGAGCCAGAAATTTAGTAAAACAACGAGGCTGTCCTTCCATGTCATGTCGGAAGAAATATTATCAAAAGAGTTGCTCATTGGTAGAATTACTGTGATGAATCGCCTCATTAAGTCCAAAACACCTGGATATGCAGTCACTCTGATGTACTTTACCGACTCATCATAGGTCTGGACAATTTCATTTATAAAGCAGAGAAGCTTTTTAGGGTTTTGAAAAACATTTTCTGTTTTAGCCCTGGTCTCAAAAACTGTCAACAAAGTCAATACATGTTGGCTATAGACATGCTGCCATGATACAAGACCGTCGGGCACAGTGTCTCCATAGATACCAACAAGGGCCTTCACCATCTCTGCCAGTGCTTCCACAGTCTTTTCATTAATGTGCGTATATACTTCCCTGCTGAAGTCCTCAAAGTTCAATCCTTGTAATCCAGCAATATTTTTGAAGTTTAGGTCCACGATGAAAGAAACCTTGCGACATTCTCCCTCAACGATCTTGCAAAAATTAGCTAGCCAATGAGTACCACTGTAATTTAGATCAGGGCCACTTACAGAAACTTCGGTTTCTTCCACATTCAGGTAACACTCAGAAAGGAGCCCATATATGTAAGCCAGACGAAGTTTGTTGTGACCATCAATTTCAGGATAGACACCTGAGATGGTTTTGATGGCTTCCACAGCACTATCAAATACTTTGATTTTAAATTCTGATATTTCAGATTCAATGTCATCAATAGTCCAAACTTCCGAGGCAAGGATAGAGCCAAGGAAAGTCAGTAATACCTGAAAAGGACATGACAAGTGGAGTTATCCTTCACTATATAAAATACTTCCATGAAGAAATAATACTAAGGTCAAAAAGATTTTAAAAATTAGATGCAAAATGCATGTGATTGGTTTCTGTAGGTCCTGCCACTTGGCGATGAGACCTAGAGTTTATTTAACCATCATCTACTCGAGGAGATTCAGCAGCCTGCATACCTTGGTTGGATCTAAACCATAGGTATAAGTTAATCTCAGTACATCCTTCAGTATTCTCTTCTTCTCTATCTTCACTGATTCAACATGGGAAAGCAGAACACTCTCCATATAGCTGATGTCCCGAGATAAAAAGCGTTCAGCTTCAACACCAGGAAGTATTTGCTCTATCGCCCTTGTATGATCAGCCACACGCTTTTGTTCTTCTAACTTCAACTTCCAATCTCTCCAAAATGAGGATTCTGTTTTGCCGATTTTGTCTCTCTCATCTGAATTTAAAAGATGGATGTGAGAAGTACCACAGAGAAACTAATAAGTATGAGATTACATTTGCTATAACTAATTATGATTGAAGAAAAAGCAATTATGTATGTAATATGTAGTTTAAATCACCTGAACTGAGTAATGTTTGTTTCTCCTGAAATTTTCTACGCAGCAGTTCTTTCCTCTGGCAAGCATTCTCACACTCCGCTCCAGAATTATGTAACAAACTATAAATCACACCCACATTCGTGATGCTATTGATTTCATTGTAATCATTCCTCATTTTCACTTGTTCTTCTATTATTTCTACCCCATGGAACGCATCAACAAGGTTTAACAGAAAGGAACATCCTAGAATGTCTTCCTCTTCAGTAACCGGTGGTTCTATAATTGATTTTGTCAAAGTGGCAATCAAATTATCCCTAGGAGCAAAACTGTTCCTTGCCAACCATGTCAAAATACTCACCAACGCTTGGGTTCTAACACTAAGGTACAGCTTTCCTGAAGCTGAGCTAGAAATGAACTTTTTTCCACTTCCTGCTTCTTGACTCACTTCAAGCAACCATGGAAGGTTTAAAGCAACAAAGGCCAAGACTTTACCATTTTCTCTTAGCAAAGATTCCCAATCAGAACCATTCTCTGCACACAAATTTGTCGCAACTTCAGAGAGCTTATCTTTTATGGTGCTGAGATATGTTTCTTGATCATCACAAGCGATCCCATCAACCTGCCCAGACCAATTTCTTCGGTCAACTGTATTTTGAGAACCCTGGAATGGATAAGAGATGAATGAGGAACCATCAGCAGAGAATTTAGGAGAATCTTTCCCGGTCAATATTGCTAATCTTTCACATTGGCCTTGCATGTCGAGATCTTTCCATGCATGAAGTAGCTCACTGATGGATTCCTCATCGCAGTGGCTCAAAGAAAAACCTAGAAGCTGCTTCCGAGAATTAATATCCATGTTTTCAAGTGCGGGACCCCTTGCTAGGGCGGCACACAAGTCCCAAACAGAACCATGCCCCTTTTTGGCTAAAACAAGACAGAGATCGAAAGCGAGCTGCAAATCTCCAGCAACTGCTGCTTCTCTTGCAATAGCTTCTTGAACAGCCGATGTGTCATCTTGGGAGCTCAGCCCAAGAAGTTTTGATACTTCAATAAGCTCATCAACATTCAGAAAAGCCCCATCTTGACTTGTGAATGCCAGCTTAATAATTTCCATTGGATCTTTGGTTTGTCTAAACTGCATTGGCAAAAGGTTGACTCCTAACATTGGAAGTTTGTTGGTAAGCGCGTCAATAATATCGGCCTCGACCCTCACATTTCTACTGTTTGGAAATATATTAAGGCACTCCTTCGCCTTCCAGACCTGATACATGTTCTAGAAGTTTAGTCAACGAGTATTATATATATATATATATATATAGGGTCGCGCTCCTGTGAGAACCATTTTATATGAGAACCAATCATAACCATTAGATTAGAAAAAAATCAAGGGTCCAGATGTTAGATACATTGGATACACTTGGATACATTAGTTAATTTTCGAAAAACAATTGGATACATTAGTTTTTAACATAGTGTATCCAAGTGCAACACTTAGATACAATACTTATTAACCTATTGTATCCAAGTGTAATATCGAATTTTGGTAATGTATCTAAGTGTATCAATTGTATCTAACATATGGACCCTTGATTTTTTTTCTAATCTAATGGTTATGATTGGTTCTCACGGTTCTCACGATATTTAGGTTCTCATTTGAGCACCTACCTATATATATATATATATATATATATATATATATATATATATTTGTTAAACTAACGAACTATTATCGCTCAATAATTACACTAACAGTCCAAGCTTGGTCAAGATGTTACTTGGCAAGGGGTTAATTGATGCAACACTCATCCATATCTATGTTCTTATATGAAGTGAGAGTGGCAAAAAAAAATTCATATATATACTCCCTCTGTCCCTTTTCAAAAAAAAAAAAATGTGTACGGGAATTAAAGAGAAGCATATAATATTAAGGTGTTGTATGGATAGTGGGTTAGTTGGTGTGAGTATGAAAAGTGGGTTCCATTAATTAAAAAAAAATATAAAGTTTCCTTTTTGGGCTTTTGCAGTTTTAAGTGGGACACCTAAAATGGTAAATTTTGCAATTTGAAATGGGATGGAGGGAGTGTGTGTGTGTGTGTGCCTATATACACATACATATACACATACATATATATAATGGTTGAAGAGAAGCACCCTGCTTTGTAAAGAAAGACAATAAATACATAATGAAAATTATATCTTAAATTTTTAAATGAGATTCCTTTAAAGGGACAAACTCAAAAGGAAAGTACTACATGTTTCATTAGAATGAAGTATTTTACGATTTAGATATTAAAGAAAATATTGTTATTCACTAATACTGTGTGTACCAAGCTACTAATGAAACATTGAACACCATAAATGACGCAAAAGCATTAATAAACCCATTAATACTTACTTCTGAGCATGAAAGACTTGAAGCAGAGAAGAAATACTCTCTTGCAGCTTGAATGACAAGAGCTTCAGCCTTATCTGTTGCCAATGCCAATGAACCAGAACCTTTCAGATAGTTTCTTGCAAGTGAAAATTTTCCTGCTTTTAGCAGTCCCCTGCAGAACTCCATCAATATATACTCTAACTCCACAAATGGAAATGCCTTTTCTTGCAAGTACTGCAAATCACGCCACATATTTGCCCAGTCATTATCTGTCCGACCTGGTTGCCGACGGACAAATTTTGAGAGTATAAGCCGAAGAATCTGCTTTACACCCTTCCCATCTGAATGTGCTTCAAGGAAGAAACTGATTGGTTTTGGCACCTTAACATAAAAAAGTGAGATGTCAACTTCCACAAACACCAGTGATTATATTGCAACTATCTATTGACCACTAATTTGCATATGCCCAAATAGTTGTTATGACCATCAATTACTAAGCATCTATCGAATTTGAGAAACATATCCTCGTATAAGAAACAAGTCAACAACTGCAAAGACTTTAATGAAAAAAGTAATATCATAAACTTTATGGTTTCAGTCAAGGCCCAACACTTTGTCAATTTCAAAAGGCAAAATTTCAAGTCAGCAAAATACCAACAAAAGCAGACTTTATGAAAAAAAAAATTGATTCTTCCAATATGCAACCAGCCGATGAGTACCGCAATGAAGCTAAATCAAGAGGAAGAAGAACCTCAAAAAAGTCTCTATTTTTCTGGCTGAATATGAGAACATAGTTATTAAAGGCCCAAGGCGCACCAATGCGCAAAAGGTGTGCCCGGAGCCTAGGCGGGCGCGCTCCCTAGTAACAAAGCCCGCAAGAATGCCTTAAAATACTAAAAATATAGTATATATACAACATCAAGATAAGCAATAATAGTATTTCCTCCATCCCAAAATGAATATCCAAAAACATTAAAATTTGCTTGTTAACAAGAGCAAATAAAAATGAATATTCATTTGGGACGGAACAAGAGCAATAAAAGAAATGAATATTCATTTTGAGACGAAAGGAGCAATATACATGAATTTTAGTAATTGACATATCAATTTCAAAAGTTCAAAAATACGTATCAAATATCAAATTGGAGTAAGGTAAAAAGGTGATGTTTTCAAAAGTTCGAAACAGCGCCTCGACTAGCACCGCCGAGGCTCCAATGCCGCGCCTATATGTGTCCTTTCTTCGCTTTGAAAGGACACTGTTGATGCCATTTAAGAAATTTCAACCACAACTTAAGCATGTTACGTTTACCAATAATTCCATAATATACGATAATATAGTGCACACACATACTCCCTCCGTCCCAAAATGATCTTCCCACTTTTTTGTCATTAATACGAATTAACTTTGAGCAATAATTTAAGGTTGATTTATTTATCCTAGTGAAAATCTGAAACTTGTTATTGATAATATTGTAGATGGTGTATCAATTACAGCACAAGTTTTAGATTTTCATTAGTACAATTAAATCAACCTATAATTATTGGTCAAAGTTCATTCGTACTAACGATAAAAAAAATAGGAAAATCATTTTGAGAAGGAGGGAATATATAAGCAGACAGAGCTGCAATAAACATGTCAAGTTTGCCATCAGATCTTCCACACAGAATAGCAGGTTCTATAGCAAACACTAGAACATAGGAAAGCGATCAAACTTGGCAGGAATATAAAGGAACACGAAATATTCAACTGCATTCAAGATACTGTAGACAAAAATAGGTACAATCAATTGTATAGTGTTTATCCAATGCAGAAAATGTATCCATACAAAGAGAGCATACTTGGTAAAATGCCAAAAGCCTTCCTGCCTCAATATGGCTTTCCGCAAGTTTAAGTCGTTTCCTGAGGCCCTCAACTTCAGAATCTGACAAAGAAATTAATGCCAGTTTTGTTACTTCAGTCGTCCATATCATGCATACACACGGGGTAACTCACATATATAAATACACTTTTGGTCACAATTCACCTTCCAATGTCTCATATTAGAAGGTTAACTATAAGCATATTATTCATCAATATCTTGCATCAGATAAAGAAAGAATAAGAAGAAAAATAAGATCCCAAGTCAGTACAAGTGTGTGGAATTAACTTTCATTTCAGTAGAAAGATTAATAATGCTTATTTTCAAGTTTGAACTCTTTGGTATTAAATAATCACCAGAAACATTACCTTGTACTGCGGGGAGTTTAGAGAGCATGGAGGCCATAGTACTCCATCTGTCAGTAGTGGTGCATAAATATACTAACTGAACAGCACAATCCACTGCTTCAACCATATTTCTGAAAAACCCTGTTATTCCAAACTCTTTGCACCCTTCTTCAATAACAATCACACAAATTTCTAACTTATTCTCCTTAGCAACCTCTTTTAGCCACCTAACCAGAAATGAATCATCCGTCTTCTCTGAATTCATGTTGTTATCCATGATTTCATCCGTAATATCATATCTCTTTTGCATAAATGGTATTGCTTTATCACATAATCTTTTAATAACGTTCTCCTCTTTAACTCCTCTAAGCATCATTTTGAACTTCTCATAGTTGGATAACTCTTCCCATGCAGCGAGGCTCATGGTAAAATTCACTTCATCGTCATTATCATCAGAATAGATTAGCAGCTCCAAGTACGAAATATTCTCATAGAACTGCTGCAACTCACTGATACCCTTACGACAAGCAAAGTCAACCAAACATAAGCAGTTGTTGAGCTGCCCACTTAGCTCATCAATATCTCTAGCTCTCCTTTTGTACCATATAGAGAGCTCATTAGTTGACGGCCATCTTAATCCCAATGACAGTTTGACAATAGGTTCAGTTCTGATCTGAGTGTCACTTTCATAATTATCAGGGAGCCTGTTGATAAAATTTACCATCTCTTCACATTCAACCCAATCTTCTTCTCTCAGAGCATTACTTGCAGGAGGAGAATTTCCAGGAAGCAGCTGCGCATATGTTTGCACTGGTACTGTTTCAGGGATAGCAGCTAAAACTTCCAGAATGAAAGGAGCTAGTGAATAAGGATGACGTTTGAAGAGAAGGTTCAAGGCCCCAATTTGCCCACTTTCTGCAAGGGCTACAGCAGCTTCTTTAATTGGAGAAGTCCGAAATTTACTGTAATCCTCAGCTGAGAACCTGTAGAAGACTAAGTCAATGAGCTTTTGTCAATTAAAGCCAATTGATGTATTGACCATCTTCAGATGGAACACAACTGAATGAAGAAATATAAACTCAATACTTTGCTACACAGATACATTTGTGGAGGAAAAAGAATCAAATTTAAGATTCTACTAACTGCCGAAGAAAATACATTCTAAACTTAATGATTCATTGCACGTTGAAAAGTGTTGTTAAGCAGTCATTTGAGAGACATCAAATTTAGTAGCTTAAGTTGAAGGTCCGATAAAACCATACTCCCCCCGTCCCGGTTTAAGGTTCTTAGTTTGACTTTGCACACTTATTAAGGATATACTCCCTCCATCCCACTTGAAATAGGACCTTTTGCCATTTTGGGTGTCCCACTTGCAATAAGACATCCCAATATGAAAGTTTTTATTACTCTTTTATTAATGGGACCCATTTGTCATACAACAGCTTTCATTTATTACTCCCTACCCATTTTCTCTCTCCTTCATACTCGCAACTCCTACTTTTCAAACCACTTTTTACAATAAAAGATTATTGTTCCTTAATCCCCGTGTCGGGTCCAAGAATCCTATTTCGAGTGGGACGGAGGGACTAATTGTCCAAAACACTATTCATAAAGCAAGTGGGTGAAAAGTAGGTTAGGTAAGTAACAAGTTTTTGTAATTCTTTAAACTTTTGAGGACAATACTGTCCAAAACAGTATTCATACTTTTCCATTTATAGAATAAAGCAAACTAAGAACCTTAAACAAGGACAGACCAAAAAGGAAAGTAAGAACCTTAAACTGGGACAGAGGGAGTATACCGTATCTTATGCAAATGTAACCTCATGTTTTCTTTTTATATAATGTTGTTTCTTAACAGTTTCCCCCGATTAAACACGGCACTACTTCAAGTCAGCAGCTACATACAGATGAGGCATTGATTTACAATCGAAAAGACACATGGAAGCAGTTGGTAGCATATAAAGCTCAAGTGCTCAACAACAGAAGTACAAAATTTGCAATGAAGAGATTACCAACGAAAAAGAGATTTCCGTACGAAAAGCGTTTTCAAAAACACATTGCATCAGAAAATATGTATGTGCAGTATAGTTTTGCTAAAGGTTTGGGGGAAGATGTATTCCCACAGGTTCTCTAAGCATTTTCACATTAGCTCATGGAAAGGTCACAAGTTACCAGTTAGGAAACATACTGTGGCCAGATAAAAATATAAGCATGTGATTTTAAATACTTCACTGGAGTATGCTACAAAACAGTACAAAATAAAGGTCTGAGCATATCTTTTTAAGTAAACGCACTGTATATGCTCTGTGAAACTGCTAGGTAGCGTTATTACCTCCCCATGTTTATCCCAAGAAATGTTTCCAGTCTGTCTTTGAATTGTAAGAGCTTAAGTCTTGCCAAACGGAAATCCCAAGTCTGTCGACATTCATCATCTTCTGATTCAGAGAATATGTAGTTGTTTGTAAGTCGGAGCCCATAGGCAAGCAAAGCCCTCACGGCCTCTTCTGTTGGTACAACTTTATTGACACACTCGTTAAGTACAAAAGCCTCATCTTCAATAGTCGCTAGTAACTTAGTTATTTCACCCAGTCCTTGGACAGAATGCAGCCATTGTGCCTTCAACACTTCATCTCTGTTTAATCCATGGAGATCAGCAAAGTTGAGAGCAGCCCGATACTCTCGACTGCCAATCAACAGATCATACATTTCAGTCACAGATCTTCCTGAAAATGATATCAAACTCCAGTGAAGTTTAGCAGCATCGAACTGCTTAATTTTTTCCACAGTTACCGACTCTGAGAGAAGTATATCTGATGATCCGCAACTCTCTTCAGATGATACACTCTCTAAAAGGAAAATGTGTCCTGTGCGATTTTGTACTCGTTCAAAAATGGGTATGGAGTAAACATGATCATTCTCCAAAAGCTTACGACCACTAACTACATCAAGCATGTAGATTCTGCCAATCCTATTAGCAACTGTAAGGATATGGTCAGACCACCAAGTAAAATCAACTATGTTCTCCAACGATTCCCTCTCTTTAGTCAACCTATCGCTTCCCTGTGGTTCATGTTTTCCATCATATAAAAGTTGTGAAACAGAACACTGTTGTTCATCCATCTTAAAAGCGACCAAGCTTCCTCTCAAATCCAGAGTAGCAATGAATTTAGCTTGCGGTGAGATTAGTGCCTTTGGAAATGTTAACGGACCTACATATCCTTTCGGTTTCGAATACAAACCTTCAAACTGGGTAGAAATTACTGGCTTCAAGTTTAACTCCATAGTCCTTTTCCAAATAGAGAGACTATATACTCCTGGCAAAGAGGAAACATATAAAGAAATAAGAAGTTCATCGACACTGAGAAAGAGGAGAATCTCTTATGCTGAAACAAAACGGCTTTGCACAAAAAAGAATCTACTCCCTCTGTCCCATTAAAAGTTGCAATTTTTACTCAAAAGGGTGTCCCACTAAGAATTACACTTTCCTTGAATGGAAATTTTAAAAAATTTCTTTATTCTGAGGTGATGCAGTATGATGGGATAAATATGAATTTTATTTTAATTAATTGTTATTTTATTATTATTTTCGGAATTAAATGTAGTAGGATGATTATAAGAGGTTTTAGAGTAGATTTAGCCTTGATTTAGTAGTTTTAGACTTCTATTAGGTTACCTTATAGGTTAGGCTTTATTTTAGGATGTTATTTCTTGTTTTCCAAGTTTTATGAGTGCTATAAAATAGCCTCAAGGTTGTAATCCGAAAATTAGTGTTTGATTAATAAAAATTAGATTTGCCGTTGTGCAATTATTAGGGTTTCAATCCCGTCTTGTTTCAATTCCGTTCGGTCTTATTCTCATAACCTTTGTTTCGCTATCATTTGGTATCAGGAGTTCCTGGTGATCAATGGCCGAACGAGGACGAGGAAGTGGTGATCGTGGTAATCGTGGTAGGGGCTGCAGATCAGAACCCCAGGGAGACGAAATCCATCGACATCATTACCTAAGTGAAATCGAGAAAGACGAATTGCGAAGACAGATTCAAGATCTCCAACTCCGCTTTCTGCGTTTCGAGATTCAAGAACTCCAACGTCGCCTTGAACGTGTGGAGGGTCCACGAGTCCAACGACATCTAGCGTGTTTGGAGGTTCCCACCAATGTGGGCTCGGAGTCAGATCTGTGGTCTGATGATGATGAGGCTATCTATCCATTCGATCGGGATCAAGAACTTGAGTGCAAGAGAGAGGCCGATCCTCTTACTCCCAGTGTTCTAAAAGACGCACGTCTAGGCCGCCTAGGCCCCGCCTAGGCGCTAGGCGTTCATGAAGCGCCTGAGTCCCACCTAAGATATTATAACTATTTTTGAATTATCGGCCCCGCCTAAGTCCGTTTAAACCCCGCCTAGGCGCTAGGCCATGCTGCAGCGCCTAGCGACCGCCTAGCACTTTTTAGAACCTTGCTTACTCCTGACGAGTTTTGTGACCGATTGATTCATGTTCCCGTGGATTGCTTTGTTGATTCGACGGGTTCCGACGTTGTCATTGATTGGTCAAAACCACCAATCTTTTATGAAGATAAAGGTGAAGAAGATTTCTGGGTTTTTTACCCAGCCGTAGTTGCTCGACCGAGCGCACTTGAAGACTCGCCCAAGCAAGGAATACCAGAAACCATTGAGAGGCAGAGCACCAGCCCCAGCACCTACTCAGCGCAGCAAGCACGACCGTGCCTAATTCCAGTACACGACCGTGCGATTAAAGGCAGCTGTGGAAGTCCTTGGCGCACTGATCTGCACGACCGGGCCAGATTACCATACACGACCGTTTGTGATTTTCTGGGTTCATCTATTTTGGTTTCGAAAGAAGAAGGTATTTTTGGTTCTTATTGTTATGAAGATCCGTTTGATATTCTTGATTGCAATTTTTCGTCACCGTGGCACATCAAGAAATTGCTCATGGAAAATATTTGTCAATATTATTGGACGGATTGGATGGATGTCATGAAGCGTGGTACAACTAAATTTAAAGTTCGTCGAAGATTGAAGAAAAAATTTCACGATGTGTTTCCAAAAAGCAACGACTCAAATTCGAGGTCGAATTTTTCTAAGAGGAGAATGATGCAGTATGATGGGATAAATATGAGTTTTATTTTAATTAATTGTTATTTTATTATTATTTTCGGAATTAAATGTAGTAGGATGATTATAAGAGGTTTTAGAGTAGATTTAGCCTTGATTTAGTAGTTTTAGACTTCTATTAGGTTACCTTATAGGTTAGGCTTTATTTTAGGGTGTTATTTCTTGTTTTCCAAGTTTTATGAGTGCTATAAAATAGCCTAGGTTTATTAATCAAACACTAATTTTCGGATTACAACCTTGAAGCTATTTTATAGCACTCATAAAACTTGGAAAACAAGAAATAACATCCTAAAATAAAGCCTAACCTATAAGGTAACCTAATAGAAGTCTAAAACTACTAAATCAAGGCTAAATCTACTCTAAAACCTCTTATAATCATCCTACTACATTTAATTCCGAAAATAATAATAAAATAACAATTAATTAAAATAAAACTCATATTTATCCCATCATACTGCATCATGAGGGACCCACTAAAAATTGCATACTCACAATAACTATCCACTTATTCACTATCACACCTTCTCTCTCCTACTTCACTTTCAACACTCACAACACTTGCACATTTTCTTAATCCGTGTGCATAAAATAAAAGTGCAACTTTTAGGGGGAGGGAGGGAGTATTTCCTACTAGCCTGCTACAAGGCTGCTCCTAATGTATCTATCTTTTGCATGATTGTCAATAACACCTGAGAGCATCCAGGACCTAAAACTCAAGAATGATGGTTGGAACATGGCGAGTGTACTTAGCTATAACATTCCACACAAGTTTTTAGCTATTACAATCAGCATAAGTAGAGACTGTGAACTGATGCTCTACCAGGAAATTCTGGAAATTGATGGTCATATTCAGGAACAAGAGAAAGGAAAAAAGAGAAAAATGGTTATTCATCATCCTTTCGGATACTTACTTATTACAGGTAACTCACTAGCGGAATCATTAACAGATGCCAATTGTAGTCGCAGGAATTATGGAGAAGGTTTATGTCAATAAAAGCTAAGGACTCTACCAAATTATTATGTAAATCATGAAGAGATGAAAGAAAGAATCGTAAGATGGTACCAGTGGCACTGGTTGGTGAAATGGTAGTCACACCACTGACTACAGCAAGCAGCAAACTTTCTGGCTGGTAATCCAAGCAGAACACATTTTGAGGGAACTGGTTCTTTAGAGTTGACCCACTATTCGATTCGTGTGTTGTAGAAATTGAGGCACTTGGATCCCGACTGATCTCAATATCATGAAGTAAACCATCGGATGTAAGAATGCTGAATGTGCACCTGAAAAATATTTGTGTTTCCTCAAGAAGCAATGGAGCAATTTAACAGAGACAAAACCTTCAAGCTTGCTAAACAAACAAAAACTGCAACGGGATGCAATCTAAAAGAAGATTTGAAATAGACGTCTGAAACTTACAAACAAGATTTTTCAGTATGAGTGTCATCATGAGCAATTAGGCTGATAATTGGTAAAGACCCTTTCAGATGCCGCTTAGTAATTCTGGTTATCTCTTCACCAGTAGCTCTAATAAAATAGACTGTATCAGTATCATCTACTACTCCGAGAGTATCATGGCCTTCTGACCAGGCTCCACATATAAAAGTGGCAAGAGAGCTGCCTGATTTCACAGCACACAAATTAGAAGTAGGGTTGACAAAGAAGAAGAGTTATATCTTCTTCTTTTTTCTCTCTTTTCCTATTTTTTATAGGGAATAACAAAACATATATCCACCAACACTGATGACGCAAAACATGCTCAGTTTCCAACAAAATTTGACTCTGAAATGATATTGTCAAAGAGCTGAATAGAAGAAAAAACAGAGAGCCTACTCTTCCAAATGCATCATAGCCTATTTAAACGCAAAAGACGGAGTGTAAGGAGTATACAAAGTGATCATACAAGTTGTGTCCAGAGACAATGCCAACTGAATGGCAGAACTCAGTTTTATTATGATGAGTACACATAAAGGAACTTAACAAACTGTTAGTGCATACTCCCTCCGTCCCATTTTAAACTTCAAAAATTTCCATTTTGGTTGCCCATTTTAAACTTCAAACCCTAAAAAAGAAGGTTTTTTATACTTCTTTATTTGTGGACCCCACATGTCATACAACAATTATCCACTAACTGTTCCCTACCCCACTTTCTCTCTCCTACCAAACCATCTACACTCACAACACATCACTTTTTTCTTAATTTTTGTACCCAACCTTTATTTGAAGTTTAAAATGGGACGGAGGGAGTATTGTAGAGTGTAGCTCCATTGCAAAGGCCCCAAACAACAGCACCATCTCCACCTTTCTGAAGCCTCTAAAGAGAAACTGACGAAACGAGGTACTAGACTTGGGGCTCACCCTTGCCGATGACCAAGATTTCATATTTCTGTTGCCTTATTCTTGGAACTTGTTAAGTAGCTTTGTTTTAAGGTCCATTTTATTTTTATTTGGTTAACAGCATTTGGTATTACTATATAAACAATTAAGCGAGAAATCTTGAATCTCCATTGCTTCTGGGGAAGGTTATAGAGAAAAAATACAATTCCTCAATGTGGTAATAGGGTGGATAAGGGGAGTGAATGAGATCGGAAATGGCTATAGGATAGGGCATTCAGTTCCTACCTGCCATTTCACCATTTTTAGACCCTTCCATATCCCACATGCACCAGCATACAAATAGATATTCCATGGAGTCTGCTTTGGGGTATTTTTGCTTCGTAGGAATAAAGTAATATAGTACCTCCGTCCCGAAACGAATGTCCGAAAGCTTTATAAATTTGTTCTTGATCAAATATAGTACCCCCGTCTCAGAATGAGTGTCACAAAACTTTACAAATTCGCTCTTGATCAAGAGCAAATTTAAAAAAGATAAAAAATAAAAATAAATAAATAAATGGACATTCATTTCGGGATGGAGGGAGTAGTACCAAAGGCCGGGAAGAAATGTCGCAAGTAGATAGGATAAGGATATATTTTGCCTTATGGGGATTGTGGCAGCATTACATTACATTCACTGTACCAGTGACCATTTTTTAAACGTTCTTAAACCTGTTGGGACATAACCCAGTAGTTACGCAGTTTAAAATGATCAAAAGACTAAAGTCGATCAATGTTTGCAGCTCCTAATATACTCTTCTGCTGGAAACATATAGAGAATCTGCAAGATAACAAAACCCTGGCACAGCTCTTGTGTATTTAACGTTGTCAATGACATTGATGTTACGTACCAGTAAATAAGCCACAAGGCTTTCGGTAATCATCGTCCTTCTGTAAGATTGTTATTTGGTTTCCAACCGCTATAGCCACCCGTTCACCTCTTGGAGAGATAAACAGTGATGTCCATTTCTTTAACTTCTGTGGATGCCTGTATTCACTCCATTTCTCTTTAAGTTGACCAAGACCTTTACAACATAGAAAAATAACAGAATGTAAGTCAAAAAGAATCAGTTCAGACACATCACGCAAGTGAAATCATCTTGCCATATATCTACGGTAACGGACATAAATGGATAGGTGTTATTTGTTTAGATAGGGAGATTAAAAGGCAAAATAAAAAAAGATTCTATAAGAAAACACTAGTCAAAAGTCACTGTAACCCCGCCAATATTATGGATTAAATTCATTTTCAACCATCGTACTTTCACCCGACTTTCACTTTAATCATCCTACTTTGTTTTTTGCACGAAAACCACTCTACTTTGGGAAACCTCTCATCCAAACCCAAAAATCGTGGATTAGGGCACGGATTAGACACGAATTTGTGGTTGCGATGGGAGGTTTTCAAAAGTAGAGTGGTTTTCGTGCAAAAAATAAAGTATAATGGTTAAAGTGAAAGTCGGGTGAAAGTAGAATGGTTGAAAATGAATTAAAACCCCAATAATATTAAGAATATAAACGTCGTCAAATTTGGTCGTAACAAAGGGTTCAAATCTCATAACAAAAGGCACCATCTTCAATCCATGTTTCTCAAGCATAACTAATCATTTAGGGACAGATGGGTGATACTTTCAGAACTTCATACGTTCCAGTCAAACAATCCTTACCGAGTAAGGGCTACAAACAGTAGAGCTGAATTCAACTACCACAGAAACTCCATCACCAAACAAATTCTACTTGAAACAAAATCAGTAAGGAAAACACACGCACAACTTTTACTAGCATCCATATCAGAATTCACACCCTAATTCTGACCTGTGTGCCATGAATAATCCCGTGTTACCCAATCAATTGTATCAAAATACATCAAAACTCAACTTTTGTTACTTAGGGGTCACCTACTAGATGAATCTTTTTTTGCCACTCCAAAGCAAGGTTATCACTCCAAAGCTAGCCCAAAATACACCTGATCCACAAAGTTATTCCTATCTCCAAATCCATATTCTCCATGTTCCACTTAGTAGTCCACCAGAAAATCAAAATCCTCAAGAGATGCATTTGCTTTTTACAGTCTATAAACGATATCTCAAAACACCTAATCCCAACAGAAAATTATCTCTCGTTCAACACAAAAACCTTAACAGATTAACCATAGCCTTTTCTTTGACATTTTAATTGTTCAAGTCACTGTTCGTACCTAATTATCATAAAAACGTTTCTTTAGATAACCTAATTATCATAAAAAAGATGCTAATGTGCAGAATTATGCAAATTGATGATCAAACTGACCTCGCGTTGAAAGAAAAGATAGAAGATTTCCCTTGATAGCTTCATTTGACTGAAAATTGATCAAGTTAGCGAATAAAATAACATTTGAATTACTGATTACGGTAATGAGCACAGAGAATTGTCTACGCTACTGTATGGGGGAGAGGGCTCGAGAGAGAGAGAACCTGGTGATTAAGTAATGGCGGATAGTAAGAGTACGGGCCGGAAGCGTGGTGGCGCGTCTCGTAGAGAACTTCAGACGAGGATCCCTCTGCCGCCATGAATATGTGATGAGCTCAACAAACTGAATCTTGGAGTAAGTGCTTTTTCGGGGATCTCGATTTCAAAGCTCAAAACCCCGAGAAGGAAGCGTATACATTTGATCTCTGTGTGTGTAGAGAGAGAGAATGGAGGGGAGGACAGAGGAGAGTCCGGAGACGTATGCGATCGTTTCCATCGAGCATCGGATTATTCATTAGTGCGTAATCAAGATTAAGCGCTTAGGCACGGGTCTGGACCCAACTTAGCGGCGCCGAAAATTTAGAAATAGTTATATAATAATACTTGGGGCACAAAATCTTATGTGTAATGATTTTATTGGTATTTTTAATTAGAGTGTGGTGGGCCTAGTAGACGGACGTCTTTTAGAACACTGGTTGTAACTGTTTTTTCTTTTCTTTTCCTTTACAAAATACATTGGGAAAATTATATTCCTTCCATCCCAAAATATCTTCATGTTTGACTATTCAAACTTTTCAAGGATATGAACACTTGCTTCACTAGCCATGTTTTGTTTGTGCACTTTTAAAGCCTAGATTGTAGAAATGAGAAGAATTTTTTAGGACAATGAAACATGGTAAATGGGAAGATCATTTTGGGACGGAAGTAGTATTTTTCATAATTGACAAAGAAATATTGGTTTTATTAATTTAAATTGTCCACTCCTGAATATTTTTTTTATAAAAAAAAAGGAAGTGAAAAAACAAATAAATGTGAAAGATAAATCATTCTTATTATTATTATTGCTCTCAAGTTGTTTTAGAATGAAAGTGAGATAAAAAGAAAGGAAAATTCCTTTATATCCTCCTTACGTGGAGGAATTGGGAGGAAAGAAAAAAAGAAAAGAAAAAATTTCCTCTCATTTCATTCTAAACTGAGGAGCATAAAAAAGGAAAACATGAGTGTTTCCACTCTTTCGTTCTTAACTCGATAGCTCGACAAGAAAATACTCTCTCCCTCTCCCGGAAAATTGGTATCAATTTAATGATCACAATAAAATTTTAATTTTTTTTATTGATAAATCAGTTAATGATTTATTTAACTATAATTTTTAAAATTTTAAATAAAAGATTATATCAACATCAATGTTTAATCAAAATGAGACTAATTTTTCAGGATAGAAGGAATATTAGTTACCCTCCCAACCTCCCCTTACTTCCCCTTCCCTCATTTCCCTCCCCTTCTTCTTTTTTTTTTTTGATACCCAGGTTCCCAACTTCGCTTGACTTACGGTTGCTCGGCCCAGCTCCGCCGGACTAGTCCTGGACCACCAGCCTCCGGCCCCTCATTGACTGGCGGAAGTAAATCGCGGGATGTGCCTGAGATGATCAGGATAGCAACGCCCCTTATACTCCTAGCCCAAAGGGAGCTCTCTCCAAGGCATTACGGTTGCTCGTGCTAGGGTTCGAACTCCCCACCCTTGTGTTCCAAGCCCAGCAATGTTGACTCCTTTACCAACTCAGCTATGCCCCGGGGGCAAGAAACTCCCCTTCTTTTTTTCTCTCTTAAAGAAAGAGTGCTTGTAATATAAATTAAAATTATTTCTTTACAAGTATAGGATTAGAAACGTAAATCCCCCTCATGATGTAAAATGAGTAATAATAAAGATGACAAAAAATTCTACAATAATACAATTTTCATTTCACACTGCTAAGTTTTAGGGCTCGTTTGGTAGCCTGTTTAGAGCTGGATATGATTATTAGCCCAATAATTTTAGCGTTTGGTAGACTAAATGCAATCCGATTAATAATCATAATACAATTCAATTAAGCTTCTTATCCAATCTTATCCCCTCTAACCCCCTTCATATCTACCCATAAAAAAGGGTGATGTAATTAATCCCCCGATTAATAATCTTCTGACTATTAAAACGGGCTAATCCTATCAGGCTACCAAACGAGTTAGTGTTTAGTTTGATCTATATCACTAGACACATTACAAAAAGACAAAACAATAAAGAGTGCTTGAGATTCACCCAAATAAAAATTAAATGGACAGATATTTTTTTTTTGAATGTTAAACCTTACCTCTCTCAACTTCTTTTATTTTCAAAACAGCCCTTCAAATTTCATATTTCACACTTTTGCCCTGATCTTTTATTTTCAAAAAAGCTACTCAACTTTCAAAGCTTACACTTTACCCCTACCATTTCCTTTTTTACCATAAATGATACATTTGAAAACTTTTATTATGATAATTAAGCTAATGAAAATTTAAATTGTTATTGATATATAATTAAGAATGGTATCAAGTTGAATTACGATTAGTAGTTATGGGCGCGGCAGAGCTTGAAACAAGCAAAAAAAGTGAGCAGCCATCAACAATGGCAGCAGGGCAAGAAGCAAGTTGACAACCATCCAAATTATTTCCCCACCATTCAGAGGCGTCATTGCTATGGCACATAGAAGCCGGGACATGTATTAGGCTGTTTTTAAGCAATATTATCCAAAAAAAAAAAAAAAAAATGACTATTTTTAAAAACAGTGTCCCTAAATGATACTTTACCAAGAGAAAATCACTAATTATATAGTTGCAAAACTAAAAGTTTACAAAGAAAACAGTAACAACATTTATGTACCATCACCGATAAAATCTTAAAATACATGTATACATTTCCAGAATGTCCATTAAACGAAAATAATCTTTCATTTTGGGATGGAGGGCACCAAAACAGATATAGCTTTCACCAAGTTTTATATACAAGGAATGAGACACCATTTGCATTTAGCATGCAAATTCACAACATCTAAATAGCATACCCAAAAGGCAAAAGTATTTGTGCATGACAGAAGGAGCCTCTGAATTTTAGCTTCCTGTGGTTAGTAGGTTCCAACAAAACACAGGCAACATATGGATAGCTTCCGTGCAACCTGCTGTTCATTGTTGAGTTGCTGTTCGAATTAAGCTCATAGGGGTCATGGCTACACCAAGAAGCTAATTTAATAGACCTAGAACACATCATTCTCCTTGAATCGGCTTTTCATACATTCATTCCCTCACTATTTGCAGGAATATATCTCCAATCAAAGCTTGAATTACGTACTTTAAGGCTTCAATAACTCACAGTTTCCCATCTTCACGAACAACAACAACAATACCCCAGTGCCGCAAAGGCTCCCACCTATGGTGGGGTAAGGGGGGGTCGGATGTACGCAGCCTTGCCCCTGTATTAAAGCACAGAGAGGCTGTTTCCAGATGACCCATGATGAAAATTGCGTCGAAAATTGCATGGACTGACTGCTGCTTCATCACAAAGAAGAGCAGACAGTTTAGTGACCCATTTTGCTTTATTCCATCATATTCCCAAGCCAAAAAATAGTGAATCTTTGGCTCCATCGGAAATGATGGTAATCTTCACGAACAATAAACCATATCATAGGAGCAAGTATTATACAATTGTACGGTGAGAACTATTTTGCATTTGAAAACATGCCGCTTTGTTGCAATATACTCTGTATCTTCTACATAAATGCATATTGATCATTGAACCACAAAAGGAAAGATCAATTACCAACAGAAAGGAAAAGGCGAGAAGGGGACAAAGGGAGCGGACATAAATATAGTGCATGGTTATATTTGATATCTAAAAGTCGAGCAGCTAATTAGTTATAAAGCTACAATAGGCTACATGATAAAGCACCACTTTTCTTATTCAAAGTCCCTCCCACTCATTCAAACCAGTGTCTTGCTACTTACATGTGCAACCCTTCAACAGATTCACATGTGCAACCCTTCAACAGATTCACATAAATACACTTCTGTATATGTGCAGGATCCACAATTTTTATGTTCTAACAATAAAAAAAAAAAAAAAAAAACTGTTTACATAAATTATTTTCATTTGGTTTGATCACTAATATGGGGATGCCAATGTTTATGACAAAGGAACTTGAACATTGTCTGGAAGGTCCCCTCACTCGGTTTACAGATTTTCCAAGTACTTTTTAAGACAATTTACAATCTATTCATCTTCCTGCTATATCTATATGCATAAGAATAACTTTTCATTTTACTTTGAACTTTTGTTAGTAAGAAAGAATTTTTATAGAGACGCAATATACATTCAGAAGAACAAAGACTCCATCTTCTTTTCCTTTAAGCTTATAATTGTTTACCGTTCTACCGAATACTACAATTGAACCTCTCTCTCTCTCTCTCTCTCTCTGGAAAGTTAGTCCCCCTTTTTCCATTGTTACTACGAATGAACTTTGAGAAATAATTTAAGCTATTTTTAGTTATCTTAATGAAAATCTAAAAATTGGTATTGATAGTATTTATAACGGTGTATCAATAACAAGTTGTAAATTTTCACTAGGATAATTAAAGTAGCCTAAATTATTGCTCAAAGTTCATTCGTAATAACAACGAAAAAAGAGGGACCAACTTTCTGTACTTTCAGGGACAGAGGGAGTATCATATGTCCACATTCTCACAAATAACAAATACAGGTTATAAGATCTACATAAACAACTAGACAACACTTACCCTACAAATTAAGTGTCAAATATTGATTCTGCACAAACTATCAGATTGTGTAAAATGTTCCTTTAGGGTAAATATAAAGTCACAAAAAAGTGCCAGAAAATTTGGTCCACGAAATGATGTGTCAAGATTTTATCGGTGTTTTTAATTAGAGTGTGTCGGCTTCACTATCGATGTAACCAATAAAATAAAGCCACCTCATTTTGTATCCATTTTGTGAACTTCTTTTGTGCCCCTAGCCTTTCCCGTTCCTTTAATACTCCATAATGGAATAAATCAAACCGGCTCCTTTTAACTCACATTTATAAAGGATGTTGTATCCATTGGCGAAGCCATAACTTTTTTGCAAAGGGGGTCAAAGTTGCTTAGGGAATACAAATTATTCTTGTCATGTAAATTTGACTCAAAAGGGGGACGAAATGATATCAATGTACAAAATTTGCCATAAATAAGGCGCATCAAAATTGACAAACATAGTATTTTTAGTGTATTTGTTCAAAAATTGAAGGTATTAAAATGATACTCCCTCCATTCCAAAATGATCAAAAGACTTTTTGTTGTCGATACAAAGGTAATTTGAGCAATAAATTTAGGATAATTTAATTACCCTAATGAACATCTAAAAATTATTATTGATAGAATATACTATGGTGTATCTACGACAAGTTTTAGATTTTCATTAGGATAATAAAATTAACTTAAAATTATTGCTCAAAGTAGTGCTTTCACATTAACCAAAAAAAAAAAGTGGGAATATCATTTCGGGATGGAGTACAACCCAATAATTAAAGGATTGAAGTGACCCCCATCGCAAAAGGGTGGGTTCGCCACAGATGGTATCCATTAGGAATAGAAAATCTATAAAAGAAACATAACACTTACATTTAATCATCCAAAAATAGTAATGTGGACACTTCCTATGGCACAAAGGGAGTAACAGGCAAAGCTAAATGGTGACTTCGCAACTAATGGTGTCCATTTATAAAAGAAACATAACACTTACATTTGAACATCCAAAAATAGTAATATGGACACTTGTTATGGCACAAAGGGAGTAAAAGGCATAGCTAAAATGGAACAAGGAACACAAAAGCATAACCCAAGAAGCGCACTTGTTATGGCACAAAGGGAGTAAAAGGCAAAGCTAAAATGGCACAAGGAACACAAAAGCATAACCCAAGGAACGTGCCATCTGAACATGTTGCTCCACCAAACACTTCCCCATAATAATGATTATGTTGAAACAGTATCATAATTAACGATTACATCAAAAAGCAATGGAAGGTATGTTTTACCCTGGGAGAGCCCTCAACTTCTATAGCCAATATGACAAGACATAGACAAGGGAGTGAGAATGTTAATTGCAGAAAATTGAAACACCGATTCAAGAATAACTAGTTTGATTGAGCACTGGAAATAAAGCTTTACTCCCTCCGTTCCGAATTCCCACTTTTTTTGTTTAGTATGAAGGTACTTTGAGCAATAAATTTAGGTTAATACAATTATCCTAATGAAAATTTAGAATTTGTTATTGATACTCCATTATAACTACTTTTGATAACAATTTTTTGATGTTCTTTACGATAATTAACTTAACCTAAATTATGGTTTGAAGTACCGTCGTATCGACAACCAGTGTTCTAAAAATCGCTAGGTGTCGGAGCAGCGCCTAGGCGGGGCGGAGGCGGGGCCGAGAAATTAGCGCATTTTTAATATTTTTGTATAAATCTATATATGTAGTTATTCAAACAATAATGCCACTTATTTTTTTTATTTGTCAAAAAATAATAATATATTTTAATTTTCACAAAAAATGAATTATTACTAAAAGTATTCTATGATTTTTAATTTATATTTTTGTAAAGATATAATCGTTTCTAAATAAAATAATAATATCTAACTAACGGAGCAGCGCCTAGTGCTTAGATTTTTAATTTATATTTTAATATGTTAAAAGTTAGTTTTTTTTTTGCTTATATTTGTGGCCGGACCGGAGTAGTATATTGATAAAATATTAACAATTTTTTTTCATTGAATCCACCTTTTTTTCAATGAATCCGCCTAGCCCGCCTAATCCGCCTAGGTCCGCCTACCGCCTAATTTGGCCGATTTGATGAAAGTCGCGGCGGACCACCCCCGACTAGCACCTAGGCGCCCGTCTTCTAGAACACTGTCGACAACAAAAACAAGAGTAAGATCATTTCAGGACAGAAGGAGTATATTCTAAGCATCAAAATTGATTCATTTCATGCCTCCTCAAAGAATTAGTATACGAGATGTAATTGTGAGAGCAACAACAGTAAAACAGCCATGGAAACTTATCCAACAACTTATATTTCCCTTATTTAAATCAAACAGTAGCTATGCACTCTTAATGACCAGAGGTGTTCTCTGTACAGATGCGCACCTAATTTTTAACGCCAAACATTACACTACTGAGGTCCAAAACAGCTTTTAAGAGCGCCACTATGTCTTGGTCACATGCTAACGTGACCCCCAATTCCAACATAACTATTATAAAGAAGCTTCGTAGGACGGGATTCTACTAGGATACATAGAACAAGGATGTACAGTGTAACACCATTTCCACCATATACTACTATCATACCAAAATAATAGTCCACTTCCCCTATACGAAGTCAATTTAGGACATTATTAAGTGGAGTACTTTTACATAATCTATTATGCATTGAATAACCAAATTTCGGTCATTGAATACTATGAAGAAAGTTAGAGTTCCAAAAGAAAGTACGTTTTTATAAATCTTTGGTCAAAATATAATCAGGTTAACTGACGTTAAAAAAAACAAGTGAGACTTGTACAGTCTCCATGGTGCATAACATAAGCATTTGAAATATAAAATATTTGAAGTATGTTTCGAGAAATATGCAACCTTTCGAATCTATATTCAGAAATATACAACCTTTTTTATCAAAAAAGAAAGAAGAAATCTGTCCATTCTGGCTGAAACACTTTCCGTAACTACAAGAAACATTGAGAGACGAGGAAAGTCAACAAGTTCAAATTTGGAAAGGTTTTCTGTTAAAAAGGGACCAAACTGCATTATTATTTACATACACACACACACCCCTCCCTCCCTCCCGAAATGAGCTTTCTACTTTTTTTGTTGTCGATACGAAGGTACTTTGAGCAATAATTTTAAATTTCATTATCCTAATGGACATCTAAAAATTGTTACCGATAGTATTTATAATGGTGCTTCAACAACAAGTTTTAAATATTCATTAGCATGATTTAATTAACCTAATTGTATTGGTCAAAGTACCTTCGTATTACAAAATAAAAAAAAGGGAAATCATTTCAGGACAGAGGGAGTATAATTACACCTAGGTTTTCGGATTCAGCAAACAGTTTTTGCCCTAAAAGAGACAACTTACAGGGGAGAGAGAGAGAGAGAGAGATGATAAGTTATCTACCATCAAAAGGGAGGTTCTTTGTTAAGTTTAACTTACCAAATACATGTGCGTGCGCATTCATGAGCATCAACGCTTAGTAGTGGGGTTGGTGAAGAGCTGTTGAAGGGAGCTTAGGCTCTGAAATGAATGTGGGGTCTGACAAGCAGTTAAATTACCAGCATACTCCCATGGTAATCCTACTTGCCACTAATTCGGTAAACAAATTCATACATAAACCTGATTCAAACACAGATAACATCGAGTACCGTATTCATCTAAATTACAAATTAAAACTCGGTTGCCTAGAAAACGTCTGCGACAAAAAAACAAAAGCTAAAGGAAAATATCAACAAGCTTCGAACTCGTACAGCGTCTCTCGACTATCGCATCCCACCCGATTCAAGCTGGTCCTAGCATACGCGCAAATTCGGAGTAATGACATTTTTTGCTGCAACGCCCCTCATTATACATTTCGCCAACTCAAACGGGTCCTACACGAAAGCGTCGTTTCACAATTTAGTTCGATTCTATAATGTTTTTTAGCAGAACCTAACGGCCATCAATACTAAAGGCTTGAGCGCATTGGTAATAGCATTTGTCACCTGTAAAGCCGCAACATTTAACGCCTTCCGCGGTGCCCGCCACCTGTCCTTGCACCAGGAAAGCGAGCAAATTGTATTCGTAAACTGAGTGAGTCTCGGTCATGCTCATCAAACTTATAACCTGCAAAATTGAGTTTGACTATTTTACATTGCGCAACTAACGACTACAATGGCGAATCAGAGGCATCAGCGAAGGCTGATACTAGGTGTTTTGGTATATAACCTATTAAGGGCTTAGCCTCCAAAATGGTATATTATATATATTGTTGTACATTCCATGCAGGTATAGTTATATGTATGTTTAATGCCATCCAACATTCCCAATAATATTTCTTAAGCTTTCAATCATTCTAACAGGGCTTTATATACTGGATACCACAAATTATCCTGGTCGTCAGTCCAGAAAAGCCAACTTTGAAGTTCATTATTGTGATATTCAACCAGGCATATAATTAGCGAAACCCGAGGTACAAATTGTAACGGTCAATGCATCCACAAAACAGAACATCCTTCACTATCAGTCAAAGCCTTCAGCAGGTGCAAAAATTAAACAGCAACTTGGCATACAATACAACTCTTTCCATGGTTATTGTCTTTGGTTAGTACGGTGGGAAGTTGGTATTGCGCATGCTTTCGGAGCTCATGGATGGTAGACGACATGCAAATCACCTCAACTGTAAAAGGTTGTAACCTCTCTTATCATGCATCGTGTGGTTCTCCAAACTATAAATTCAAATCTCCTTCCCAAACTGCCATAGAATTTTCCTGATTACCCAAAGGACAAAATCCTCCTCATACTGGATGTATAGACTATGCAATAATTAAAGTCATTAAAAAGCCATGTGGCTTGATCGTGTAACTACTAATACAGCTTCCTTCCCTCAAAGAAGTAGACTGCTTGGGCTGTTGACAACTACCCATGAACCAAGGTCAGCTTCCCACCTAGATGGTTATTTCATGGAAGTAGAGCGAAAACGTGATGTGCTCAGACTAACGGCACTATCCTGGAACTAGACAGCGAATACTCCTACTAATGAACGATACAGTATCATAACTTCTTTTTCCTATGATAATAATAAAGAGCGAATGAATGAGAAAGCCTCCGAAATTCTTGAAAAAGAGGATTCTGAGAAGCACGAACAGTGGTAACCTAACTCAGGCTAAATAGCACATGTGTCCTGTGATGCTCGGACTCTCCAATTGACCTCGCCGTACCCGTGTCGACACGTCATGAGATGGGTGTGGATGTGGCTACTTACACTATATTTGGTGTAAAATCTTACAGTTTTGGAGGACCCGACACTCGAATCCGTATCCGTGTCTGACACTCCTACCCGAATCCGAGCATCATAGCCTGTATCCCTCTCTACAAATGCTTTTTTGGCTTGTCAAATTGGCACATCCCAGGGTAAGAATAAGTACTCACGACTATCACGTGCGCAATGACAAAGTAATGTAGGCAACAAGAGTCAGCTTCGAGCTAAGGCACAAAATGCAGGAAATCGTTCACAGCAGGGCGCAGTTTCAAACAGCCACCAGCAAATCCCTTCTCTAAAATTCTCTTACAGCAGAATTTCTAAAGCTTTAAACCCTAATAGCAATGCTGCTTGCTTCTTTGTTTTATTTTTTTTCAATACATTCTTTCGTTTTTCATTATTGTTCTCATTAAATGTTGAAAGGATTTCAATTTTAAAGCTTCAAAAGAGAGATATGAACTACTTTGTAAACCATATGAGCAACATTTACTTAGAGATACTGAGGTATGTGGATGCGAACTAACCTTGTAATGCATCTTTAGCAGTGGCTGCCTCAGCTGGGCTCTCAAAATCAACAAAACAAAGGACCAACGGATCACCACCAGACTGCAAAATTGGAAGTACCTATGTTAGAATCAAGAATCGATTAGTAAGCACATAAAGAACAGATGCACCACCCTAATCTTACATGTCTGGAATCCTTGTTAACAAGCCGCACTTCTTTGTAGCCTACGAAGGGGCGAAATATATCTGCAATATCGGGTGAAGGAATAGAAATAGAAAGACATGAAACAAATGTTATGCAAGAACATGGATTGGAACAAAAGGATACGAGCTACTTCTCTGCGTGAACAATTTGAAGGCAAGCCCTCCACATAGAGTGTATTGCTAGCATCGGGAGGCAGAGTAATTTCAGGTCTCCCACCACCCAGTCCTGCCCGCCCTTTGGCAGATAATGACGGATCCGAACCCCCAATACCCATCATCCGATGATCTTCGAGAGCACGACCACCAGGTCCAGCACTCATGGGCCTAGTGGGCTCACCACCACCGTATGGTGGAAATTGCTGCAAGAAACAGTGAAACAGAACTTCTATAAAGATAGTGATCACAGAGTATCAAAATTCAAAGACATAACATGAAGCTAGAACTACCCCGCCACGCAGATATCGGTCATAAGATGCTCCAAGAGCATCAGAGTCTCTAGACACACGGGATAGTCCTCTTTCATCCTCACGAGCAAAATAGCTAGGCAGGTCATGGCCACCAGGAATATCTAAAATGTCAGGCATAGATCATAATCAATCAGAGTAAGGTACATAATTCATTACAGCATCATTCAGAAGAAAAGGGCACAAGACACGAAAGAGGAAGTAACTCAATATAATAAATTATTGCGATCAGAAAGCATGAAGCAAGCTAGAGTTTGATTCCGAACTACACAAGATGACTATTTTCCCAGTAAATCTTACAAGACCCTTCGATGAGAGGTTCATGATCTCACCTCCCATTAATTTATTAAGAACGCCAAAATCAACCAGATTTTGGAGTTTCAATAGATCAGCATAAAAACTAGACAACATATACTTTGATGTTAAGAAATGTGTCCATAATTAGCACACAAGAGGATCACATACACACCCCATTATCAACCTAGTTGAAATCAAACCATCAAACTACATTGAAGAGTCATCATGCACCATTATATAAACATCTTTAGGTTAAAACAAGAGACAGTTCCTCTACGGACCCTCGGCCTAGCATTAATGCTTTATAAAGGTGAGGCATTTTCAATATGCATTTATGCCTCTAAAGCCCTGGGGACAAAAATACTCTACCCTCTTTATTAAAGGTCCGCGCACATCATTAGTGCGCTCTAGCCTGTGCCTCTGAGTCAACTCTCAGAGGCAGAAAAAAATCGAGACTTGCATCTCAGATACGATAAAACTCTGAGAGACAACAAAGTGGGGGGGGGGGGGGGGAAGACTCGGAGAGTTATCTCTCTAATCCAAATTTTAACGACTCTCAGACCCATGTTTCCAACCCAGGTAGACCAAACAAAAAAAAACATAATCGTCTTAAACAATTATCAATTGTGAATATTTTGCATTGTAAAATGAAAAAGTCAAAATTTCGCACCCTAACGTTGGCATTACTTTTCAAGCTAATGTATCTAAACGATTTTCACTGAAAGCCTGCCTCTGTAAAACATGAAGGCTGAAAGCAGCCACGAAAACAAAACGAAAAACTTTAAGGAATTCATTGTAGAATAACCCATCAGCCTATAACAAGAGATAAAAATGAGCATCTTCATTCCACCAACTGACGACCCAGTAGGAATCACTATCAATAAGTTGAACCTGATAGTCATTGGCAAAGCGAACCACAAGCCAGCAGGGGCACCGTGACCAGTAATCACAATGATTGTTAGCATTGGAAGGGACATACGGTGCAGATAGAGGAAGAATTTTGATGTGGGGCAGAGTGGGGGTGGGAAAGGAGGAGTAGCTCAATGGATATGAAGCTTGACGGACGAGGAGAGAGATATGGTTACAGTTCTGGAAGGAATTTCTAGTATTTGGTTTGGAAATCAGATCTAGTTACTTCGGCAGTGGTGATGACGAAACCAGTTCGCTGTGCTAAGAGATCCGGATGGAGAATGTGAGTGAGACAGTGATGTACCAACGTAAGGGGCAGGTGGCCACTCGTGGTTGTGGCCTTGGATCTGCACAAAAGAGGTTATGGCCTGAGAGGGGGGGGGAGGTCTGACGGTGATGGGCTGCCAGTTGAGTGGGGCACCAAAGTGTGAGAAAGAGAGATTGAGACGTTAAATAAAATTTGTATGCCTGGTGTGTTGCTTTTGTTTCGATGGGATGGGGCATTTTTGTCATTTAGAAAATTTGTCGAACTTACTATGGGCTTTCTTAGAATTGAAGTTGGCCTGAAGGCCCCTGCGGGAATACCCCAAATGGGCTATCCTAATTAAGAATTGGTAGTATTTAGGGGCCTTAGGGGAATAAGTCCTAAAACCAAACAAATATCAATGCACTAAGAAGAACTACTCACTCTGTTTCACTTTAAGAATCCCCCGTTCCATTTTGGGACATTTCACTTAAGAGTCCATTTTCAATAATTATGCTATAGAAATTTGTCGTTATTTTTCTTTCATGTTCAAAATAAGATAGTTTTCTTGTGTAGCCTATCAAGAAATTGTAACTATAATACAAATAATAAGCAATACAAAAGCGTAAAGGTGCAAAAAACACTTTCAAACATGGGCTTCTTAAAAGAAATGGAGTGAGCATTTAACTAACCCAAAGGAAAAAATACATGCAGGAACTTATCATACCAAGTGCTTTCTACACTTGAAACCCAAACTGCAAAGTGCCTGAAGCACAAACATAGTACGGAAAAAGAGTGAAGCACAAATAGAATACGGAAACAGATTCAATCATTCAATTGTTCATACACAAGTAGCATCAGAAAAAAAAAAAACACATTTCAGTGACAATGAAACCATAAGTCAACTGACACAAAAGAAAATCCCTTTTTCATCAAAGGTAGAGAAGCCAAATTAAAATCAACATTATCACTATATAACAAATAGATTACTGAAACGATTCAAATGTTCCCAAGTAGCATCAACAAGAAATTAACCAGATCTGCATAACAATGAAACCATAAGTTAACTGACACAAAAGAACATCCTTTTTCATCAAAGGTAGAGAAGGCCAAACTGAAATCAAAATGAGCATTATACAAACTAACAATTTGCTTCAATTATAGAGAAAGATGAACCCATTTCCAAATCCTCGAAAGAGAACAGGTAAATCAATTCCGAAAGCAAGTACACCGATTTAATAAACAAGTAAACCCTAGTTTTTCTATAATCTTAGCAACAATAGACATGTCTAGTAACCCTATCAACACGGGACACAACAATTACAATTACGAACAAACAAAAATTAGAAACCCAAGTTTCCACAATAGCAATAGACATGTCCAAAAACCCTAGTAACAAAGGATGCCATAACTACGAACGAAAAAACTCGAAACCCTAGTTTCTATAAGGAACAATAGACATGCAAATACAGGTACATATAGAGAGATAGAGAGAGATGTACCGTAGTCGGAACGAGGGCGCTTGCCGATGAGGGGCGGCATAGTAACCTGCTGCGCTCTGGCGTCGGCGTACCTCCAATAAGCGTCGCCCATTACCGCTAGTCGATACTTTTGTGTTCAAACTTTGTGAAGCGGCTTTGGTTGGTAGTGTAGGGTCAAAACGTCCCCCTTTTATCCCCGCTTGATTACCGAGATTGTGCTTGTTCTTTTGGAAAGTACTACTGTGTGTGAGTCGGTAGGATACGACTGTAGGTGATACTATAAAATAAGATAGGGATAGTTGTCGACTGTAGGAGATGCTATAAAATAAGATAGGGATAGTTGTCGTGAGTGTATAAGAAAGAGCGAGAAAAAATAACATTTTGGAATGTTTAAAATGAGAATATGTAGCGATAAGTATGGGACGGATGAATTATAATCCCTCTATTATTTGTCTCATCTCATACTCCCTCCCTCGGCTTCCTCTCGCCACAAATATATGAAAAAGAAGAATAATATTTTTTTGCTTTAAATATAAGCAAATTTCATCGGTTACTTACAATTTAAAGCTCATTAAATATAATTCCTTCAAAAATATATACTTCCCTCTGTCCCACCCAAATTAGGATTTTTGGGTTGGGCACGGGGATTAAGGAAAAAGTGTTAGTGGAGTAGGTGTTGTGAGTATGAAAAGTAAAGTAGGAGAGAGAAAGTGGGGTAGAGAATAATGAGTGAAAAGTTGTTGTGAGTGTGAATGTGGGTCCCATTTAATAAAACACTTCCATTTTTTGGGTTGTACTAATTCGAATGGGACACCCAAAATGGAAATTTGTCCTAATTCGAGTGAGACGGAGGAAGTATATATATAATAACTACATTTAATATTCTTTTACCGAAATTGCCCCCAAGTAATTACTCGTTGTCAATTACAAGTGAACAATTATTACACATTTAATACGAGGATATATTAGTAATTTCAACATGTTTTTATTGTAAAATCAAGACAATTAAATAATTTTAACAATCTTCTTAATATGTGTGTATGTTTTTCTTTTTTACTTATATTTGTGATCTGAGAGAGTATTGGATTAGTTTTTGTACTCAAATTTTAAAATAATTATCCTTTTTGTAAAGGACTAATCTATTATTTCTTAAATAATTAAATAAAACAACAGAAAATTATTCTAAAATTAAACAAAAATAGAACCTGATAGGGAATTGCTACTGTATCGGTTGAATAGAGACCTGCAAATCTCAGCAGTGTCCTAAGACAAAATTCCCATCCCCGCTTGCGCTGTAGTCTTGGACGTTTGCCTAGAGGATACAACTATTCTGGACAAGTTCTTGCACAAGAACTTGTCCCTGGTGAATCTACTTTATGTGTTTCAAAAGAGAAAGAAGGAAGAAGATGATGGAAATTTTATGTGTTTACAAACACAATCTGGTAGTGTTTATATAGGGTTGTGTTGGAGATTATGCCTTAGGCCCTTGAGAAAGGCCTTGCGTTATGTCATATTCTCATTTGTTATGGAGATAACAATCTTGGATTATTATATGTTTTACATGTTTATTATAATAATCCCCGTTCCTAGTACTTATGAAGAACTAGTATAAGTTTAATCGATGATCATACGATGATCATGTGTATGTGATACAAATTAAACTTATGGGTCCTTGTTGGTGAACAAGTAATGGACATGACCCATAATGAGATTTATGTCATGGTCAAATGTCATAATTAAATCTCATATAGTTATATCATTGGAATCCTTAGACCTGAGATTACCATCGTCTTCCACATGATGAACGTTGTGTTTGACGTACTCAAACGCTACCCTTAACCAGGTAGTTATAAAGGCTACGATTGGCACAATCGGATTCTTGTAGGGAAGAATGATAAGTCAAGATGGAATGTTGTCCCTCTTGTCTCAAGAGAGATATCTGCTTGGCCTCTCGAGAGTAAGATTGATGATAGTGCATGGCCATGCCCTAATGAATTGATGTGTTCAATATCATTTGCTCATATCAATCTATTCGGGATCGAGAAAGCATTGAACAATATAAGTTGATGTGGACCATGACTTATGTTCAATATGATATCGCGTGACAAAAGGATTGTGATATATTCTATGAGGATAAACGAACTTCATTAAGTTATATTAATTGGGTAGTCATGATGGCTTGCTAGAGTCTGCTCATGACTTATGGGTTTGACCTTAGTTAGACTCATTGCCAACTTAATATAATCCTATAGGATCACACACAAAAGAATGAATTTACAAAAGGGCTAAATTTGGAATTACGTAAAAGAGCGTAAAAAAAATGGAATTAAGGAAAACAGGAAATTGGTTCCAGCAGGCCAGATCCGGCCGGACCTCCCTAAGGACCCGGTCGGATCAAAGGGAGGGTCCGGTCGGACCATACAAAGGACCCCGTCGGACCAAGCCTAGGTCCGGTCGGACTAGGTTGGTGCCTCGGGCGGACCTTTGTGGTTTCGGGCCTGGTTTTTCCTGATTCGATTTTGACGGGTTTTTGGCATATTTCTCCTAAAGGGTTTAGACTTAATAAGTATTAATACCCCTCTCTTTACATGGTATTGACCTAATTCTTATAGGTAACTTATTAGTAGCCTCCATGTGTTTGATAAACACATTCTTGAATTTAGATTGTGAATCAAAAGCTCAAGAACATCAATAAATTCATATAGCCTTTGAAGATTAGAAAAGTGTATTTTCTAATGATGGGATCTAGCAGTCCCGATTTAGAATCGTTTTAGATATTCATTCACGTGTGGATAAACATAGAGGGTGATTCCTTTAGCATCTCAAGTTCGTGTTCCTGTGATCGTGATTCGAATAACGTGGAGAAGATCAAATCATAAAGCTTGAAGATTTGAAGATCCGAAAATTTTAAATGCACGACATCGGTTAGTATTCTAAATTCATCTTCTTATTAATTTAATCATCATTAATGGATCCATGGACTCATGGGTTTTGTTGATTTTCTATTGCCATTTCCGCTGCGCAATGACCCTCAAAACCCAACAGGTTGGTCATAGAATCTTTAACCAATCACAACCCTTCAAAGGGTCATGTTTGTTCAGACAAAACTGTTTGACATTTAAAACTGTCTGACAGTTTTGTCTTGATAATATCCAAAATTAATTATAAATAATATTAAAACTATAATATTAATTTATAAATTTCAGCAGCCAATTTGGTTTTCATGATTCGAGTTTTTTTATTTTGAAAGACGTGTGTCATGGGGCTGTGCCCGATGACTTTTGTTCGTCTCGAAAAGAACTTCGATATGTTGTGCGTTCCGTAATTCATCTATAATCAAAAGTTACGCTCATTTTAGCGTACACATCTAAAATTTCCAAAACTTAAAAAGCTCTATTTCCAATAAACACATTTGATTTTCCATAATCCCTCACGAGTTCCAACACTTTTATCACTTAAATTGAACGCACTTGGTTCCTTTGTTCAATTTCATTTGTTTTGAGGCGTTAAATTATGTCACACGCAATTCAAGGCATATTTCATAGAAAGATGGTCATCACATTAAAACAGTATCAAGACTAACTAAGTAAAGGTATAAATAAAAGACAAGTATAATTTAATTGAGTATTCTATTTCACATAATTTGCCCATAAAGCCATTAGCCATAAGTGATTGCTAAGATGCCCTAACCATATAAATAACACAATTTAATCTGAGGTTAACATTGTATTCTAATTTCACAATGAAATGAATATCAAATGCATGTGATAATTTTACTTTGAGTTTATAAAATACAACTATCTTTAATTTTACAAGTGGGAAACATAAACAAAAAGTTAGAGAGAAGTATATAAACAAAGAAATGACGTCAACATTTTTCATCTAAAAACTAGTTTTACCCGACTAGCCCCTTTATTGTTATTATTGTGATGATTGTTTTACACCTTTAAATATCAATTCACTTGTGTGTAACACGATTAACGGTTTAAATCTAATGGACTTGGATGAAGGTGACCAATTGCGTTTTAATTCGAGTGGTAGAAGGATCGTTTATTTTGAAATTCAAGTATAGAAACTAATCACATAAAAAGGCAACCAATGCAGGAACAATTTGAGTAGTTTGTCCTTTTTTTCCGACAAAACTATAACCATTGAGAATTTTTCGCAATAGTAAATCAGTAATGTTAAACTATTTTATAAGAAAATAATACTAGCTACATATAGACACCCCATTTTGAACTCACATTTATGATTACACTACCCTTGTGTCTTGCCTTTGTGTTTGGATGAAAACTCGTTAGTTTCGTCATGTTTCGTTAAGTTTCTAACTGACTTTGTTAGTCAGGGGCTAAAATGAACAAATGAAACTGACAGAAGGGCAAAACAGTACTTTCATACTGGATATCTCGTACGAGACATCGATTTCTCGTACGAGACATCTCCTCTGTCTGTGAATCAGAATCACTTTTTTTCTCCGTCCCGATCTCTTTCTTAGCCAGCACTCTCCTAATCCGGAAAACCTCTAATTAGGAGACTTCCTACATGTTTCCTACTGATTTCCTACCTCCTTTAACCTCTCCAAATAAAGACTTTATTACCTACCAAACTTAGGACTCCTAGACTTGGTCCCTAAGTAATCCAATACTTATAAAATAGAGTTCTTTCACCACAAAAGGAGGTTAACAACTTTCTAATCGGTCCCCCTCTCAAGAATCCCGTTTTTACTCCTCCCTCACATCAAAACACCATCAAAAACTCATCTTTTCAAGCCAAGTTCATCACAAAACTCTTGTATCTTCAAGGCTTAGTCAAGGCCATCAATTGGATTCTCAAGAACGATTTAGGTAAACTTCTACGCCTTTAATCTCTACCTCTCATCTCATTCTTTGTTTTAGAGTAGTGTAATCCCATCAAAAGGATCAGCCTAGAGCCTCTCCAATCCAGGGAGATGGTCTCGAAGCAAATGATCCGACATTCCAATAATTAAGAAATTAATTATTGGTTTCAATTTGTTTTACTTGTTTTTTATTTGATTAAAAACACCTAAGCAAGACCAATCCTAGATTGAGTGGATTGGGTGCTCCTTGACCTTCCAAATCCATAACTTAACCCCCGAACTCAAGAATCTCATGGTCCGTGTTTCGTTCAACAACATGGTGGCGACTCTCAAATCAAAAAGGCAGAGCGAGGACCTTCTTCTCGGATGCAAACAGTGGCGACTCTGCTGGGGACTTAAATTAAGTGGGTTAGACTTGCATGCAATTAGGTGTTTTGACTTTTCTTAGGGTTTGACCGAATTCTAAATTAAAAAAATCTGGGACTGTATTAAAAAAAATCAGACTGGCCACTCGACTTCAAGAAATTACAAATCAGTCCTGCACTTCAGAAACTATAGAACAGTCCCTGAGTTCTAGAAAATTACAGATCAGTCCCTGCACTTCAGAAACTGCAGAACAATACCTAAGTTCCAGAAAATTACAGAACAGTCTCTGCACTTCAGAAACTGCAGAACAATCCCTAGATTTCCAGAATATTACAGATCAGCCCCTGGACTTCAAAAAAAAATATATATATATATATATATATATATATATATATATATATATATATATATATATATAAAGTACTTTTCTTTGCTTGTTTTACTCCGTCCCCTTATATGCAATAAATAATTTATGTCATATACATGTATTGTTTTTACGCTAACATCTCTTGTAGGGGCTATGAAAAAAATTTAAGGATGAGTATTTACTCATTCTTGAGTTTATTTTGCACCCTCTAATGGGTAATGCAAGCACTGTGAGTATTTCTATCCCTCTTCTTTATGTGGCCTTACTTGCTATGTGCTCCTTATTCTCTTCTCAAATATCTTTTCAAACTCGAACTACGTTGACCTGAGTCTCTTTTTCTTTTTCTAAAGATTGAGGGAAACGTAGGCAACCACTTTGGTCCTGTCAATCTTTTACTTGATTTCAAAAAAAAAAAAACTCTTTGTTTTCACCTTGACATCTAGAACTCGACTCTCACACATGTGCACACATGTAGATTAGCTGCACTACATACCCTATAAACCCGGGTCCCAATCGGAGGACGGATGTCGGTTAGCACTTCCTTGCCGGTATCTCCAAAGATGGTTTACTCACTCCATGCCACGCTCCTACGATCGTGCCCATGTGGAGCCTTAGCCGTAAGCCCTGCATCAACCTCATGCATACATAATAGTCAATAGGACACTCCTTGAGATCGGTCGGTTCGATTCTTATGATTATTTTAATCTTTGCCCAAGATAACGCTTCTTCTACAATCTATAATCCTCCCTTCATGAATTCTTGACGAATGTCCCTTCGGTAAAAATTGTTAGACAAGGGATTGCGATGGCAAAATTGAGAATTTTTCTACGAGGAATCGAGCCTAGTCTCTTTTGCCATCAAGATCCTACGTTTGACAAAGTCCCTTTCGGTTGTCCCTTACAAGAATTTATAAGGTTTGATTGCAATAAGGCGTTGTTTAACAAAGTGCAAAACAATTACGGAATCACTTAGGTTTGGCTAAATTGAATGGTGGATTCCGATGAAAATATGGGACCTTTGCCCAAATTGTCCGTTTAGGAGAGTGCAATACAGGTGAAACAGTGGCGAAGCCAGGATTTTTCAAAAAGGGGGTCAAGGTTGTTTGTGGGATAAGAATTATTGTTGAAGTTTACAAATTTAGTATACAAGGGGGGTCAAATAGTGCAATTTTTTCTCAAACTAAGGGGTCAAAATGAATAAATCCATCATTTTTAGTAGTAAAATGTCATTTTCTAAAATTCTGAAGGTACTAAAATTGACACATTCCAAAATTCAAGGGGGTCGAATGACCCCCTTGCCTTTGCCCTAGCCTCGCCACTGAGGTAAGGGGCTCATATTCTAGGGTGACAAATCCACTGTTCCAGGATATTAGATAGAAACCCCCCAAAACGGATTAAGTTCTATCCGACCAAAATTAGGATTAAAATCTGAATTTCTATGTTCTGTGCTGGATGCCTCGTATGAGACATCCTTGTCTCGTACGAGACATCTTCTTCTGTCCGTGTCAGTTTCTGTGTTGTGCCCATTTGGTTGACCTTAAACTATACACACTCACTCCTAAGCCTATACACCTCATAAAGCCGACTTGTTGAGACTTTAATCTGGGTTTAACCCAATCTCTATACCTTTAGGTCCGTCTAAATCGCAACTAGATCGTTCCAAACTCACCCGACGCCATGACTGGAAGCAACGACACCAATATTGATAATCTCAATGAGGCCAAAACTGAAATCTTGAAAGCCGCCAAGCAACTAGATGAGAAGCAAGCTCACATAGACTCCTTAGTTGATGAGCTCCATGCATTGAAAGTCAAGAAAGCTAAGAAACAAAAGAAGGATTATGAATCCCCCGCCTCCTCTGAAGACTAGGCATCCTTTAGAAAGAAAGATAAAAGGTCTAAAAAGAAGCACTACGAGTCCGACTCTTCTTCTTCTTCCTCCTTCGATGATGAAGAACATGTCTCTAAGACTACCAAGTCAAAGAAAGAAGGTAGTGGTGAAAACAAAAAGGATGATGCTCCTGTGACCGTGAATTACCTTGAAAAGAAACTTGCTTCACTTGACACTCCAAAGGGATCATTCACTCCTTTTGATCCGGATTCTCTCCAACAATCCATCACCAAGCTTCCACGCAAGTATAAGAATCCTGATGTGGCAAAGTTAAATGGCACCACTTGTCCCCGAGCTCACGTTGGAACCTATACTTGGGCCATGTTACCAATGGGTGTTGATGGCAACATTTTAGCCCAATCTTTTCCTCAAACATTGGAGGGTGCTGCAAGAGATTGGTACATGTCACTTCTGATATCCACTAGGCTTGATTGGTTAGAAGCATGTTTAGTGTTCCAAAAGCAGTTTGAAGACAACTCTACATACCGCCCTACTAGGAGGGATCTTGAACAAACTAAGCAATACCCCAATGAGTCTTTCGCCGAATTTGATATAAGGTGGAGGCTCAAGCTCACAGAAATTGTTGAAAGACCTAGTCTTAAAGAACAAATCCACATCTTCCTCCAATGTGTCCGTGAGGAATTCCAAGATAAGCTCGCCTGTAATTACTTTCCTAGCTTCATTGAGCTCCACGAATCCGGAATAAGGATTGATGACCTCCTCAAGTTTAAAAGAAAGAGTAGTAGTTATCGCTACGAACACAAAGGTGCATCCAACAAAGAAGCCTCCATCAATGCTGTGGCTTTCAACAACCAAGGAAAAGGCAATTACTCCGCCCCCAAAAGAGAGAAGAAAGAAAAAGTTCACAACAAGATAGAAGGGATCAGTCAAGGAGAACTCTTTGACATAATCGTCCAAGAAGGAAAGATCACACCAAGAAATCCTCCTACTACACCAAGGGAACTCCCTCCTAATCATGCCCATCATCTCTTCTGCAAGTTCCACAAAGCCACTGGTCATGACACCAACTCTTGTCACCGTTTGAAGGATGTGATCCAAGATCTCATTGACAACAAGGAACTTGAAGCGCCAAATGTCCTCACCAACCCGCTCCCTAACAAACTCTAAGAATGAAGAAGACAAAGCCTCAAAAAGAATTCAAGACTTACCACTTAGGGTCTAGAACTACCCTCTCCCTTTCTCCCTAGAAATAAAATAGGTTTTAATTTCCTAGTATGAACTCGAAGAGTCGTTTTGTCATTCTAGTTCATCTCCCTTCTCTAGTTTGTGTCAACTAAACTATCGAGTCATTTTTTGAATTCATTTATTAATAAAAGTCATTCTTATTCCTAGAGAAATTACCACCTAATCCCTCATCCTAATGAAAACTACCATCTAGTCCAAGGTAATATTTTGATTTACCACCTAGTCCAACAAATAAATTTAATTACCACAGGGTCCGTTATTATTTTGAAATCTCGAAACTACCATTTATCAAACTAAAACCCTCCCCTCTCCCTCATTTAGTACACAGACCCCGACACTCTGTTTCTCTCTCTAAACGCGACCTATCTCTTTCCAATCACCGGCAACCCCCTTACCATCCCCGGTGAAGCCCTAGCTAGGAAACCTCTCTCATCCCTTCCCTCTCCGGCGCCCTCCCCTCATCTCTGGCGCCCTCCCTCGAAAACGAAAGACAAAAATTGAAAAAGGAGCACGACAATCCCCAAATAAAAATCCCTAACCCGTTTCACTCATCCCTCCCATCGCCGCCAACAAATCCTCCTTCCTACCTCACATCCGTCACCTCTCTCTCTCCCCGTTCAAACTAAGTCAGATCTGCGAAAACCCAAGCCTGATCTTTTGTATCTGCGCCGGCGCTGTTTCTTCAACTGTATTGCCACTGTAGATGCAATTCCGACTATCCTCATAAACCGAATTCCTGATTCATTGTGATTCGAGTTGTTGATCTCAATCAGATCGGAAATGTTCAGAATTACATGTGAGTTTTCCTTCCTCTGTGATTTGCCATAATTTATTCTATTTGTTTTGGGGATTTTCATAATTTTGTTCATTTTTTTGTGTTTCTGACCAATCATGCTATGGTTTTTTTTTTTCTTTTTCTTTTTTGTGTATATTATTGAAATACCACGCATGTCAAAGATCTCAAGGCACTGAAGATACTTATATTTTGTTGTACCCAAAGTGGGATATGGAGATCAAGAGTGAGCCAAAAACTGAAGGGATTTGTATTGTTTGAAGCGAAAAGAATACATTATTTCTAAATCAGATGCTCAAATCATTCATGATTATAACGGTATGAAAGTGTTCCATTTCAAGTTTGTGCTATCACCAGCACTTTGCTATAAACTTGACTATCTGTAAAGATTCTCATCATCAACCACCATTGTCTACCCCGAAGCTCTAAGCACTAAGTAGATCTGGTTGTCTTCCGCCATCTTCCCCAATGCAAGGCCTTTTTTGATGCAACATATGAGCTGTGGGAAACACAAGCTCTTGCTGGTAAACACAAATAATTTTTTGATATATATAAACTATGCAAATGTTGTACTCTCACTGTCTTTTGAATGAGGTGGAGCTTGCTTGTATTTTTGTTAGTTTGCGTTAGATGATCGATACTGAAATAAATGCTTTGCTAACCAAAATATAAGCTACAAAGATTAACGCTTTGTGTGAAGAAAGAAAAATAACTACCCTTAAGGGCAGTGAAGAAAGAAAATTGAACTTGTTTTTGAAAAAAAAAGAGGAACTTGTTCTTTGGAATTTGTTCTGGGAACAACTGTGAACTTGTTGTTAGAACATCTGTGAACCTGTTCTTGGAACAAGTGCGAACTTAGAATTGCGAACTTGTTTTTTGAACAAGTGCGAACTTGTTTTTGGAACAATTGCGAACTTACAATTGCGATCTTACAATTGCGAACTTGTTTTTGGAACAAGTGCGAACTTGTTATTGGAACAATTGCGAACTTACAATTGCGAATTTACAATTGTGAACTTACAATTGCGATCTTACAGTTTGGAACAAGTGCGAACTTGTTAATTGGGACTATGTGTTTAATCAAGTGTGGATTAGAGCATTAACTGTAGTGAACCCATAAACTAATCTTATTTTGGTTGCATGACCACCAACATCACCCATCCTACATGCTGCGGTGGAAAATGAAATGAGTTGTTAGTGTGTATGCGTTTGCAATTTGGTTTGATGGTGGTACCTGTTTGATGGCACTTTTGTGAGATTATGAGACTCGTGGCTAACAAATCCGGTATATGAGAAGAACAACACAAAAAATATTTTCTTTAGTTTTTAGTTTTTTTAGTTTTAGATTTCAGTTGTTAGTTGTAGTTTTTGTTTTACTTGAGGACGAGCAAAAAGTAAGTTTGGGGGTATTTGATAAATGTGTTTTTACACATTTAAAGAGTACTATTCCGTAACTCATTTTATGCTCGATCTTGGGTTTTATTATGTTTTAATGTTTTTTTTGTGGAGATTTGTGTTAAGACAGGGAAATAGGTACTTTTGGGATAAATTGAGACGTACAGGAAAGCAAGGAATGCATGGGGACGGACTGAAATCCAGAAAGGAGGAGGAAAGAAAGAAATAATACATTTCAGCATGAGTGGGCGGCCGCACTCACTACTTGGGCGACCGCACACTTATGGAGTAAATGGCCCTATTGCAAACCTGATCAACTGGGCGATCGCACAAGCCTGATTGGGCGACCGCACAGTACGCCAGGCAGAGAAGATCCAGTTTCCTAATTACTTAAGGAATGTAATTGTTTTCCTTTTTGTAACCCTATTTGACCCTAATATAAATACTTAGCAAACTCTAGCAACCAGACGACAGTTTATCATATTTTCAAGGTGTAACCAAGGATTGAAGTATTCAAGTTTTTATTTCAAGAAGTATTATTCATAAATTCATGTTTTTTTCCCATGTTATTGTGATGATCAACATGAATATGCTTGGCTAATCTTCTCGTTCTACGGATTGGAGGTAACATGTACGGATTTGATTTGTGATAAGTAATTCATCGTCAATCGTTGTTGTTGGATTCTTTAAAAGGGTTTTTCATATAATTAATTGGTGTATACGGATTTCGAGTGATCGATCTACGTATATAAAGTCTATACTTTTAAAGAATACAATTGAGACTTGCAAAGTGATTTCTTGTCAAGATTGTAGATTCATAAATTCCTAGGGTTGTCATGGATTCTTTGAATATTACATAGACTTTGCAGAAAGTGTAGTATTTGAAGAGTACTAAATTAAAGTTGTGTGAACACTTGATTTTACATAAGTGAATGAGTCTCCAACATGATTGATGATGTTATTATTTATTCGTTTCAATGAAGTACATGTGAACCCAATTCGTAGATTCTTCTATCATCGCTTGAATACCGGTAATTTCGTTTTTATTTACTTAATTGTTATCTTAGTTAATTTTAATTGCTTTCTTAGTTTAGATAAAAACCAAAACCAGTTTTTTAAATTTATTGTCTTTTCTGTTGAAAGTCGAACTGTTGATACACAAGTCTCTGTGGATCGACCCTCGCATCGCGTATTACTATTTCGATATCTAGTACGCTTGCTAGGTTTTTATTACTAGTGGAGTTTTTCTACATCAAAATCCAAGCATCAAGGCTAGGGGCTTTTTATCCTTTCTTTCCCTAGTCTATTCATTCTCGAAACGTACGAACTCGTCAAAGTAAATCCACACTAGGGGCTATCCTCTTCGCCTCTAACTCTCATTACATAGTGTGGTATTCTCAAAGAGTCGATGCTTGGAACACACTTCCAAAAAAAAAAGCCAAGTCAATTTCCAAAATACCTAACTCCTTCACACCCAAAATCTTGCATGTGTCGCCACAATAAGAGACAAAAAAGATGCCCGTTAGATTGAAAACCCGAAAGGGCGGTCTAGGTAAAAATCAGGGTGCGTCACAAAGAAAAAAAATATAGGGAGAACATTCTTCAAATCATTTCTTCTTCAACCTTCTTAAAATCCAACAAGCGGGAGAGCACTCTTCTTCAAATCAAACAGCCTCATAAGCCTATTCATGGGGTCATCTACAACATACAAGATTCTTGGGGCTTGACTTAGACCACACATGAGATAAACTTGGGGGAATAGAACGCGTCTCTCATCACCTTCACCGGAGACTTTCGGACATGGAACTCTAGAGTTGTCAACAAAGTACGCTCAACTTACTTAGAGCTTGCACATTGATCAATATCATTGGTTGTCGGACAAATAGTTGTCTCCCTTGACACAACATGACTAAAGGAACGATCTGGACGGATCATCCTGCACAAGGCAAACGAGTCTCACACGAGCAACCATTAAAGAAATTCCGTAGCACATCATCTCTGCAGAAAACCTGATTAGGTCCCAACTTGTCAAACACAGGCCCCCCCCACACACAAATCAACACATACAGTTCATCACCAATAAACATCCCATCATGAATCCATGCTATTCACACTACTTACACTAAGGTTGACCGACCGGGCATGCACATAAATTTGTCACCACCACATGAGTCCAATTAGAAACTAAAATCAAAGCTAAATTGCTTGCTAGAATAGGTTCTACTTGTTGTATTAACAGGTACAAAAGCCAATCCATGCTCAAAAAAAAAAAAAAAAAACAGTGATCAGATGATCCCCCACAGAATTCAGACACATCTGCATCCAGTACTTTCAATGTAGGAGCATTGATCGAGGATAGAGTAAACTGCTTTTCTGCCCCTCGTACTATGGCTCCAACATCAATTTGACACCCGTACTGCAGAAACAACAAATGTATGATGCGTACTATAGTTTTATTAGCAAAATTAACAAAAATTCTATTCAGTCGTTAACTTTTTCTAACACACGTTATTTTTTCTAACGAGCATTAATTTATTTTAACAGATGTTAATAATTTAATGATAATTAGAATTAAACTTTACAAATGCTAAGTTGGTACCACATATTTCTTATTTAAAAAATGTAAGGGGGCGAAAGTGCGAATTATTAAATTACTAGCCCTAAATCTCACAATTACAATCCCCATTTTCTGTAACCCTAATATCAATTCATCTCAACTTTCTCTCTCAACAAACCAGAGAAGCAGCCGCCGCCCCCTACTCTTCCCTCCATCACCGCCACCCCTTACTCTTCCCTCCACCGTCTGCTTCCTCTTCCCTGGCGCCGTGACAACCCTCTCCTTTGGCGCCGTGAGCCCGTGACCACCCACGACGCCTTCATCTCCTTTCTCACACCCACATCCATCACCTCCCTTCCCACCCTTCGCCTCTCTTTCCTGGAGACACCACTCCATTGAGAACCTCTTCCCCATGGCCGCCCATAACCATTCCAACAAGCTGCTCGTCCACCACTTCATTTTGACGCCGCCGGCATCACCACCCAACGGGCACAGCCAACCGCACCAAAATCGGCTCTCTAGAACCGTGCCATATCATCGCCCGAATCCAGCTGCAATTTCATGTCTTCTTGCAAATTAAGCCCGAATCTGAGTTTAGGGTTTATTGTTTATGCGGATTATGCCCGAATCTGGGTTTAGGATTTGAGAAATTTTGTGTTTTGATTTTAGTTTTTGATGCAAATGCGTTGATTTCAAACTGAATTTTTAGTTTTTTTTTTTTTTTTTTTAATTTCATGCCTGAATTTGGGTTTGGATTTCAAATGGAATTTTCAGTTTTTGTTTTGAATTTCATGAATTTTCGAATAATCTACTGAATATGAGTGAGGGTCGTTTTTATGCATTTTCTTTTTCGAATTCAGAGATTTGGGAAATTTTCATTTGATGAGTTTGATCGATTTGGTTGGGTTTCTGATAGATTTATGAAGGGGTCGTGGGTGGCAATGATGGTGATGGTCTAGATGGTGGCGGCGGCGGTGATTAGGTGGAGTGGTGGTGGTATCGTGTATGGTGTTAACGGTGGTGGGGAAGATAGTGGGGGAGTAACCCAGATCAGTTAAGTTATTAATCTTTGTTAAAATAAATTAATGTCCGTTAAAAAAATAATGTTCGTTAAAAAAAATTAACAACTGAATAGTAAATTGGTTAATTTTGTATATAAAACAATAGTACGCATCATACATTTAGTGTTTCAATAGTACGAGTGTCAAATTGATGTTGGGGCCATAGTACGAGGGGCAGAAAAGCAGTTTACTCATCGAGGATAATATTCAGTACTTTCAATCAGCTCCATGAACTGATTGATTGAGGATATTCAGAAGTCTACAAATCTACATCAAATCAAGAGATTCTGCATCCAATACTTTCAATGTAGGAACATTGATCGAGGATAATATTCAGTACTTTAAAATCAGTTCCATGAACTGATTGATCGAGGATATTCAAAAATCTACATCAAATCGTCTAGTACTTTCAATGTTGCATTGATCGAGGACATGTTCAGTACTTTCAACCAGCTGCGGCCATTAATCGAGGACATCTAAGGATCCAGTACTTTCAATCAACTTCGGCCATTGATCGAGGATAATATCCAGTACTTTCAATCAGCTCTATGAACTGATTGATTGAGGATATTCTCCAACAACTTCAAAACAAAAATCTACATCAAATCAAGAGATTCTACATCCAGTACTTTCAATGTAAGAGCATTGATCAAGGATAATGTCCAGTACTTTCAATCAGTTCCATGAACTGATTGATCGAGGGTATTCAGAAAATCTACATCAATTCGTCCAGTACTTTCAATGTTGCATTGATCGAGGACATGTTCAGTACTTTCAATCAGCTGCGGCCATTGATCGAGGACATCTAGGGATCCAGTACTTTCAATCAGCTTTGGCCATTGATCGAGGATAATATCCAGTACTTTCAAATTAGCTCCATGAACTGATTGATCGAGAATATTCCCCAACAACTTCAACACAGTCTGCACCATCAACACCGTCAACCGCGACATCGACAACAGAAGGATATGCTCAGAATTGGAACAACGAACTTGTCTCCTCAGTATGGGTTATTATTCTAAACTCTAAAGCTTTACTTACTGCATCATTGCTTTTAAAAAACGATTTTCAAAATACCTCAAACGACCGTTTTCGCGTATTTTTTGGAATCGAACTACGTTTGGTCTGATTCCTTTCGAGGAATACGTAGATAGCTTTCTAGCACGACCATACCCAAAGTTCTAAATGGTGTCTTTTCTATCGACGACATTTGTCGCGCCCCAAGTCCCGAGGTCTGATATGGTACCTCGAACCAGGTGTGTGAACCCTGCTATAAAACGGACATGACGCTTGCTAATACTATCATCATCCATAAATCTGTATAATACACGAGCTACACTTTCTCGACAACAGAATACTAAAAATGACCATAGGCTAACCGCCTTTACTATTGAACAACCAAACCAACTAGAATTGTGAAAAACTCTAGACACGCTTGGCAACAAAGGCCGGCACCAAAAATATTAACAAACACTTTATTACAGGCACAAAACATATAACTCAGTAAAACCATCGTCCTCACGAAAATAAACATATATAAGCTCAATAGAGCAACTACCCATAAAAGAAACAACCTTCTCAAAGATCCCCGCTAAGCCGTACCTTACTGACGATCTTCCTTGCCTGAAAACTAAGGAAAACAAATAAACAAAGAAACGGGGTGAGTCAAAACTCAGTAAGTTACTATAAAAAAAAACAACAAAGTATTCTTAATAAGTAATGCGAACATTAAACATATAACATGTAATATGAGAGGCAATCTCAACTCATCAAGCATCACATAATAGCTGAACTAAACTCATTACAAAAGATACGGCATCAGGAAAACCCTCTGATCATCAACATTTCCAAACCTTTGTGTCCTATAATAATTGTGTTGTATGTGCAGCACCTACATGCGATATGTGTCGCAGCCACATGCGATATGTGTCGCACCCACATGCGATATGTGTCGTACCCACAAGTGAACTGGATATTCGTATTCACATATTGTACCTCAAACACACACACGCCAGCTGGACTTAAATGCACAAGCAGATGTTTATTTGTTCTAAATCAATTCAACTAGGCCCAAAAGTAGTGGACCTTTCCATAATTCACATGAGCAAGTGTATCATTTCTCTCAACATATAACCATACGCAAATACCTATCAACCATATGGCACATAAAGTGTCCATCATAACATAACCAATCCAAATATGAGCCCATAAGAGTTAGACTCCAAGTAAGTAATAGTGCAAGTCGTATTGTACCTAGGCACTCTCATTTAACACACGTATAATCGCAATTAATGATCCAACGCATTTCACGACACATATTGTGTCCCGTAATTATTTCGCTTCATGTTTAATTATGTTAATAACAATTATATTAATTTGCGATTATAACTTTATAGCTCCTTATTTACATTAGGAACTTATTTTATAGCACGGGGTAATTTTATAACGCCTTTATTTATCTTAGCAAGTCATTTTATGGGACGGGGTAAATATATTATGCCACATACGACTCCGATGAGTCTTTTACTCATTTTGAGTCATAATTATTATTTGGAAAAAATGCACCAAAAGTACCTGAACTATAGGGGTTGTTTGGATTTAGTAACTTATCTCTTTTTTGACCCATGAAAAATACCTTAACTTTTTTTTTTTGTGCAGCGGAGGTACCCATTGCTAATGCCGTCCACTTTTTGCCGTTAACTATCCACGTGTGATGGCACATGACTTCCTTTTAGGGGCAAAAAGGTCAAAGCACAATGCCCCCTCCAATTTATTATCATTAAATTCTTAAAAGGCCCCTAAACTATTGATTTTTTCCTATTTGTTCCAATAACTAGTTTTCTTTTTCATTTTAGCCATTACTTTTTAATTCCCATTAACATTTTCATAATCAACACTACCTTTGTAATAGTTAGAACCGCCACTCACACCACAGCCATCCTCTATCGCCGCTACCGCCGCCGTCAACCACCTCTCCCCCACCACAACCAAACTCAATTTTCCCTCCAAGCAACCCAATTTCTCAAGAAACCTCCATTTCCCACCTCCCACCTCCTCCAAATACTCCATTCTTCCCGTCCCACCAAAATCCCCAACCTCCCCAGTCCCACAAACACCTTCCCCCTCCGACCACCGTCACCACAACAACCCTTACACCACCAACGAATTCCAAGACAAGCTCCTCTAATCTGCAACGTCATCTCAGTCATCACCTTCCTCCTTCGCGAAGCCCAAGTCTCAACCCAACACCTCCGCCGCGTCATCCACCGTCATCCCCGCCTCCTAATCTGCAACGCCTCATCCCCCGACCGCTTCCAAGCCTCCCTTTTCTTCACTGTTATCAACAATCAATTTTGATGATTTTGAAGAATTTCAAGATCTGGGTTCTTGATTTTGAAACCCATATCAAAATATTGATTTCGAATTTCAATAGCATGAACAAATGATATGGGTTTCGATTTTGGTCTTGTAAAACCTTGATTTCGATTTTGTTCATACTTCGCCTAGGAATGGGAAAGGGGAAAAGGGGACGGGGACGGGAAGGGAAGGGGAGTGGGTTATTTGAAATTTAATAAGTTACTTTAACCCCCTTTATCTTTGTAAAATGTTCTCGCACCTGTAATTCCAGTTTTACCCCTTAAAAAAAGTCACGTGGTTAGTCACATGCATGGTTAACGGCAAAAAGTGGACGGCGTTAGCAATAGGTACCTCCGCTGTACGAAAAAAAAGTTAAGGTATTTTTCATGGGTCAAAAAAGAGATAAGTTACTAAATCCAAACAACCCCTATAGTTCAGGTACTTTTGGTGCATTTTTTCCTTATTATTTATATTAGCACTACTCCACCGTCTCAAAATTACTATTACTAGTACCCATTCTAATCATTTGGGACCATTTAACACAAACATCACAATTATCATTCACAATTTCATATTTGACAATAAAAGCATCATATATAACATTTATGCACAATACTATAATTAAAAGGGGAAAAGTAACTTACCTACTGCGAAAATAACACCAAATGAATTAAAGTTTTAATCCGATAGAAATGATCTAGGGCTCGTCTGGTGCACAGTTTCAAAAACTGAGATTTTTCAAAACAGAGCTTTTTTTTTGGACGCTACTATTTGGAGCGGCTAAAATTGGCTAAGATTCTTGAAAAGCTGGACTAAAAAACTCTCCATTGAAACGCTTAATTAGCAAAAATATGATTCTTTTTCACTGCGTTTTAAACGCGCCGCTCTACCAAACAAGCACCTAGTCGACTCCCTGAGCGTCGCAATAAAATCGGATCTTCAAACGGATGGCAGAATCGAAAGTTACAGTTGAAATTCTATTTCGTCTCTCGAACCCTCGTTTCTCTCTCGGACTGTTGGCTCCTACTGATACTATGAAAAATGAAGAGAGAAGTCTTCATCCTTTTCTTTTAAGTGAGTATAAGAAAACCATAATCCATGTGATTTTAAAGTGACCAATCAAATTCAAGCACTAAAAATAACTAAGTCAAACTTGGGTCAAATGTCGTGGCCATTACAAAATACGTACTATGTTATATATAAAAATAGGATTTGGGTGAGTAAATAAATCAAGGTTGTTCAGCCCAATTCTCGGTCAACACACAAGTTTCATTAAGTGAGGTGACAAACTTCAATTGGGTGGTCAAATAAGTCAAAATACTAGAACACTAATGTAATTGGTTGAAACTTAATCAACAATAGCAAATTTTATAGGACTATCTACTAAGCCAAATTTGATTAATAAAATATACTTTCAAAAGCTCTAGATGTCTAGTTCACTCGGCTTCTTTCGGATCCGAATTTCGAATTTTATACAAAGAGTTATGATCATTTTATTACAAGGTGTACAAGCTAGACGAAAAATTGTACTATTAACTCATTTCTATATTTTTGTGTTTAACATTTTATATTTAAATATTGAAATGTCACAGAATATCATAACACACATTTATGTCAAATAATATACCAAGCCAAAAGCAAATAAAAATGAATAAATAGTACCTACTCATGCATATTTTAATGCAAGCATTCCAATGAATATATATGAAATTGATGAAATGAGAACTTAAATATCGTGAGAACCGTGAGAACTTGGATAAATATCCGATGTATCCTAGTGAACCATTGGATACATTAGTTTTTACCTAATGTATCCAAGTAATGTATCCAATGTACCCAAGTGAACCATTGGATACATTAGGTAAAAACCTAATGTATCCAAGTTTTCACGGTTCTCACGATATTTAGGCTCTCACAGGAGCACAACATATATATATATATATATATATATATATATATAATATATATATATAGTGACAATTGTTTTCTAAAGCAACATACTTTTATTATATATATATATATATTCAATTTTTTCACTACGTATTGTATAGTTGAAAAATTATAAAGTGAATATAAATTATATTTATGCGTATTTGTTATTAAATTTTATAAGAAGTAATATTTTTTGAGTGTGAAGTAAAATTTCATAAAAATACAATGGTAAAATGTAATTGACGAAAAATAGAATTTTTATTCTATACAATTTTATTTTTTAAAAATAGTTAAATATTATATAATTTTATTAATATCCTTTAATTCTGATTATTTGAAAAAAAAAAAATTTTAAACTTTAAGAATATGCATAAAATAGTGTACATTTTTTTTTTACCCTTTTAAGTTTCTATATATTCACTATAGCCCCCCTAAAACCTGATATCAGGTACAAATTCGCCCGTTTTGTTGATTTAACTGATTTTTCTATCAAATTCCGTCAAAAAGCCCTTGATTGGCGAGAATTTGGCATGTCAAGCCCTGATGTGTAGAATAAAAACGGCCAGCCCCCCCACCCCCGCCGAAGACCCCCCCATACATTTCAGGCCCTTAAATGTCATTAACCCTAATAAATAATGCCACAAATTTGATTTTCATTTCCATTTAAAAAATTGAATGATAATAATATATATTTTATTCAATTTATATACTCCATTATTGTCTTTGTTAGGATTAATGCCTTTGAAATTATGGACGCCTAATTTAGTGGATTAATTAACAAGTTCGTAATTCCGAGACAGAAGGAGTAAAAATTGAGCATGCAGTTTTTTTTGTTTGCTAAGGCTTCACGCGAAAGCCATAAAAACAGTGGGTGCATGCAAATTCATGCCAAAGCCAAGAGTTGACCGAGTGGATTGGTGTGTTGGGCCTTAAAGTGTGGCAGTTGACATTTACGCAAACAAGAGTAGTATTCTAGTTTGACAATGACATCTCCTACCATACAAGATTAAGGCTATTAGGACTCCCTCTATCTAACGAATTAGTTAGGCGTGTATATACATGCGTATATATACTCCTCTTGTCCCAAATTAATTCAGTTTAGCAAGTAGCTCAGTTGCTCAATTTACACAGAGAGATCAATAATTCTAGATCAATGGTTTGCACAGTCAAGAATTTTGTGATCAAAATTCGTGCAAAGTAGATTAGTGTGATCTTGTGTAATTGTTTCTCCAGTGATAATAATATTCTCTCCCCTCCCCGAGGACGTAACCAAGTTGGTGAACCACGTAAATCCGTGTTCTTGTGATCGCTCTGTTTTCTCATCAAGTCTTGTTCAATTGCTCTAACAAGTGGTATCAGAGCTCTGGTTTTACCAGAGCTTTGGTTCGTGGTTAGAGATTCAGGGATTCCGCTGCAGAGAACGAGAAGATGGGTCAAGGAGCAGATTCGATCGACAAGTTCAATGGGAAGAATAGTTTTTCTCTCTGGCAGATCAAGATGAAGGATTTGTTGATAGACAAAGATTTATGGGAGCCGTTGGAGATTGCAATCAGGGATCACAACGATCCCAAGGGTAAGGCAGTCACCACAAAAGGTACCACAGAACATTCAGAGAAGGACAAGCAAGCAGCAACGAAGGAGGCGGCGGCATTGAAGAAGTTAGATCAGAAGGCTCACCAAGATCATCAGACAGTTGGATGATGAGATCCTAACCAATGTTGCATGAACAGACACCGGAAGCGATCTTTGGTTAAAGTTGGAAGATATGTACATGACACGTTCATTGACCAACAAGTTATACCTGAAGAAGAAGCTGTATGATTGTCGTATGACAGAAGGTACGCCCATTAATGATCATCTTGATAGATTTACTTCTGCATTACTTAAACTGCGTAATATAGGAGTTGTTGTGGATGACGAGGATGCAGCCTTGCAACTTTTTAGTATCTTTACCTATGTTTTATGAACATTATGTCGATTCGTGCATAAACCGTAAAGATGGGATCTCTCTAGAGGAAGTGAAAACTTCTCTCAAGACGAGGGAATTACGCCGAAAGGCGAGTGGGAATGAGGCAGGTACCCAGTCATCAGGTTTGGTTGCTAGTAGCAGTAACAGGGGTTCTAGTGGGAAGAAGAACAATCAAGGTAATTCTTCACACAAGAAGAGTCCGAAACCTGGGGATATCTGTAATTTCTGCAAAGAGGAGGGGCATTGGAAGTTCTATTGTCCCAGAAAGAAGTGAGGCGAGGCACCAGTCAGAGCAGAGGCCATGGTGGCCAAGGGTAGCGGTTCAGATGAGAATTATGCTCTAGTTACATCAGAATCAGCACGCGCATTCGATGCGTGGATTCTTGATTCAGGAGCTTCTTACCATATCAGTCCGAGGAGAGAATGGTTTACTGATTACAGGCAGGTGGATGGCGGTGATATAAGCTTGGCCAACAGTACAGTCTGCAGGGTTGTCGGTATTGGTTCGATCAAGGTCAGGACTCATGATGGTAGGTTTGTCACTTTGAACGAGGTTTGACATGTTCCACTTATGACGAAGAATCTGATTTCTCTTAGTCAGTTAGACAGCAAAGGGTTCAATTTCAAAGGTAAAGGTGGAGCAGTTAGTGTCTGTAACGGTTCAGAAGTAGTGCTGAAAGGCCTTAAGCGGGGCTCCTTGTATTTCCTCCAAAGAAGGACGCTTGTAGGGTCAGCTATGGTTGCATCATCAGAAGTGAACGAGGGAGATATGTCTAAGTTGTGGCACATCAGGCTCGGGCACATGAGCATTCGAGGGATGCAAGAGATGGCTAAAAGGGATCTTCTATGTGGCTATAAGATCCATGATCTTAAATTTTGTGAGCATTGTGTGCTAGGGAAGATGAAGCGTAATAGTTTTCCCAAGGGCATACACAACATAAAAGGCGTTCTGGATTACATCTACTCAGATTGTTGGGGACCTTCACGTCAGGAATCACTAATGGGGCACAGATATTTCTTGTCTATGATTGATGATTATTCGAGGAAGACTTGGGTGATTATCATGAAGCACAAGAATGAGGCTCTAAGGAATTTTAAGGACTGGAAGACGTTAGTGGAGAATCAGACAGGGAAGAAGATCAAGAAGCTCCGGATAGATAATGGTTTGGAGTTCTGCAGTACTGAGTTCGATTCGTTTTGCAGAGAGGTGGGGATTTCTAGACATTTCACCATTAGAGGTACACCACAGCAGAATGGTGTAGCAGAGCGGATGAATCAGACATTACTTGCGAGGGCGAGGTGCATGCTCTCCAATGCAGGGTTGTCTGAGCGATTCTGGGCAGAAGCGGTTAGTACAACATGTTACTTGATTAATCATGGACTTCATATCAGTATTGGCCTCAAAGTTCCCTATGAGGTATGGACTGGTAAATCCATAATTGTTTCAAGTGTTGGCGGTGTTGATAAACAGGTGGAGCAACAAGATACTGAAGAGTTAGTTATCCCACAGTCAGATGTTGAAAAACAGGTGGAACAACAAGATACTGAAGAGTTAGTTGTCCCACAGTCAGATGTTAATCAGGATTCACCAACAGAGACAAAGACTGAAGCACCAGAAAGTTCAAGTTCAGTTCCTAAAGAACATGGGTTAGCACAAGGAGGGTCTAGAAGAGCTAATTTCAGGAATGGATTTGAAGACTTGGTGTCTTATGTACTGCAGGTTGCTGAGGAAGTAGAGCCCGTTCTTACGGAACCTTCTATTTTTAATAAATCAGATACATGTTTAGAGTCATCTCAGTGGTATGCGGCTATGGGTGATGAGATGGAGTCTCTTCACAGGAATCAGACTTGGGAGTTGACCACAAGGCCAGAAGGCAGAAAGATTGTGACTTGCAACTGGGTCTTCAAGAAAAAGGAAGGGATGTCACCGGCAGAAAGGATCAAGTATAAAGCTCTCGTTGGTGCAAGGGGTTTCATACAGAGAGAGGAGGTGGACTACAATGGGATCTTCTCACCAGTGGTCAGACACACTTCGATCAGAGTGTTGCTAGCAATAGAGGAAGAGGTATACATGACTGTAAGTACCCCAATCTAAATTTGACCAACTTAGAGGAATTCTAGGCACCATTCGGGGATAAACTGATAGGCCAAGACCTCACTAGGAAAAAATATGGACACAGGGAATGTTCTGGAATTAAAAGATTGAAAAATCCAGAAGGTCGCCAACATGAGCCGTACGGCTACTTTGGGCACTATCAGCCCCTATAAATTGAACCCTTGCTGATCGTTCTAGGGGGGAGAAACGATTATTTCTAGTATTACTCTGCTAAAATTACTCCAGAAGAGTGTTTAGAGTGAAAAGAGAGAGGAAGATTGGCCTAACCAAACATAGGTAAAGCCACCTTGTCCCCCATCCTTCTCTTGACCTCATCTCCTTGTTTGTTCATGTTTATTTGTTCATCTCTTATATTTCTTGCAAGTCTTGTCCATCTCAAGAAATTTATTTTCTTGCAAGTCTTGTCCATATCAAGCAATATATATATATATATATAATATATATATATATATATATATATATATGTATTACAAGCCTTGGCATTCCAAGCTATATATATCACTATTATGTATACATATGGTCCAAACCATGAATGATTCAAGGTGCCCTTCACACTTTGTGTGAAAGTGGTTCTAACCTAAAGATGATCATGATTTTTGATATTTCTTGTTTGCTAATCTATTTTAATGGAAAAGGAACATGTTTTGGTTGATTAGGTTGTTCATTGGAAGCAAGGATGATCATTCGGATGATAAAGTTTCAATCTTTATCATCCAAAAATTGATCTAGCTTCAAACCCCCTTTGGGGTCACAGAGATCAAGTCTTTATGTCAAATAATGTTTCCCCAAGGTTGCCTTTGGCTTAAGGATCCACTCTTGTGGTGAAAGCTCAAATCTTTATGTTAATTTTGTTTTGATTTGGCCATGATAATCATGTGGGATGATAAAACCTTAGTGTTTATCACTTCCCCCTTTGATTTAGCCTTGAAATCCCATTTTGGGTCATAAAGATTGAATCTTTATACAATAATTTGGTCCCTAAAAGGTTAATAATGTGTCAAAATGCCATCTTGATGATAAGGTTTCGATCTTTAATCATCAAATGGTCATTTTAGCTCAAAAGCCATGTTTATCAACTTTTTCATAAATTTCTCCAATGCTTGCCTTTGATCACACCCAAGTCTTTGTTTTTGGGACTCTTTTGATGATTAAAGTGCATAGGAATGATCTTTTCTAAGTTTTGGTTGTTGATCATAAACTGGAAATCAGAACAGTTTAGTCCAGTTTCAGCAGAATGCTCTGTTTCTGCCTGGAACTGGACTGTTTTTGGACAAACTGTAAAAATTCCAGGAAGAGCATGCTCTAGCCGTACGGCTACTCTGTGCTCAGAGGGCAAAATGTCCATTTTATCCTCTGATCCTTGTTTTCTTAATAAAAGACCCCTTTTCAGTTAAATTTTTGAATAAAAGTTAGAACAGACTCTTTTCCGTTAAATACACACACACACACATGCACTTTTGTTAACCAACATTAGGGAGACTCAGACTCATCTGAGGCGACTTGGGTGATGTAAAACTCTTCCCAAGGCGTAACCTGACCTCCGAACTAATAGAATCTCTAACCTTTTCTTTTGTTGGGTTAAATAATTAACAAAAGTGGCGACTCCGTTAAGTTTTTGTGAGATAACCGCGTTTGGCATTTCTTCCCTAAAACAACTTAAAACAAACGGAATCTTTTCTTTGTTATTTTCGGGGGGACGGGTCCTTACAGTGGCGACTCCGCTGGGGATATAAGTGCTTGCAAACTTCTCTTTAGAAGCTTTGAAGGCACTTTTGTGTGGGTCAAACTCCCGTTTCCGTTAGTTGACTTTGTGCATATTTGTGTGTGTTTGTTGTTTCTGTTTGAACTGTTTTGAGTACATATGTTCTGGAAATGCAATAAGCTGGAGTATGATGATCAGAAGTTGCAGAAACTGAGAAAAATCTCAACCCCATGGTTCTAGCCGTACGGCTAGTTTGGTAAAAGGGTCAGAATGTTGCAAATTAACAATTTTGTGCAGGGCAGCAACATTCTGAATGCCCTTCTGCTTCTGCTTGTCCAGGTTCCAAATCTACAGCCTTACTTGTGCACATTACCTTTATTCTTTTGGCCAAAACTTGGTTATGCATGATCTTTTGTCAATAAAAATGGTTTCCAAAATCTCATTGTGCATAACCCTTTTCTGTAAAAATTTCTTGACTCCTCTTGTTGTGCACAACTTGCTTTGTACAAATGGTTTCAATGAGAAAATGTTCTTTTGCAAAATGTTTGATTCACAAATCCTTGGTTGTGCACAACTTGGTACATATACAAGTTTTGGTCCTTGTTTGTATTCTTTGACTTATTGTGTATAAATTGCTTACTCTATGCTTGTTCATACTTGTTCATATCTTGCTTATGCCATGCTCATCATGTTGAAAAACAAAATAAAAATCTCTATTTTGACTCAAAAAGGGAATATAGAATTGACTTCACACAACGCGCACTTGACTTGCACGTTCCAAATACCCTTTAAACCCGGGATGGATGCCAGATGCAGCTCGATTGGCGCTCTTGTTCCCTTCGAGCGCGCACGGGTCCATTCCACCTCCCCTTCCGAGCCGAGTCAACCACACATGTCCGTGACACACAAATACCGTGACTTTGGGGTTTTTTGGTCTAGTTCACGTTGCCATTGTCTTTAAGCACGTGTCCAAAGTCAATTGTGGCCAAGTTAATGCCGGGTTACGACTCCTTGATGTAATGCAAGCGTAGCCTAACCCGCCTTTAACCAGTGTGTTAATGACGACCACAATTAACAAAGGTCATGTGCTAAAGATAGGGTAACACCGTGTCGTTAAGCCCTAATGAACAAGTCATGTTAATCATCCTTAAGCTCATGGTCGAGGATTGAGACACCTCATTCAAATGAGGTCGTGTCGGAATATCGGTGCAGCCTTCGAAACAGTCTCGATCCCGACTGGGGCTTAATCATGATTAGGATGACCCGCACATCGGGAACCTTGCGACGCACTAGACCTTAGGATCATTTCTTTCGGTCGGTGGAAGCCGCTTGCCCTATAGGACCCTCGCCCGGGATAGTCCGTCCTTGGGAGTATGCAATACAGGTGAAAAACGAGGGGTCTATAGACGTAGTGATGGCCTCCACTGATCCAGGACTTAGAATAGTTGCGAAAAAGAAGAGAAATCTTTTCCAACCGGTTAGGAATAAAGCGTGTTTTAAGTAAACATGAATGAAATAATCAATAATTAAGTTGGCATGTTGCATGAGCCCTAAACCTTTGCCCAAGATGAAACCCGAGCCTAAACCGAACCCTCCTCTCCCTCGCAGCTCGTAAGAAGTGGGTCAGAGTTCCGGGTCAACGTCTGTTCAGTGCCGAGTCCGACAGTTCATCAGCGGTTTCACTTAGGCTACTCCGAATGAATAGTCCGGCAGGGAGTTGTAGTGGGGGTGACAATGCGGTCGATCCGAATGGGCTTACTAAGGAAGAGTTGATACAAGCTTGGAGGCCGCCAGGGCCCGGGAAGAAATCACTAGGAAAACACAAGAGGATACACAGAGACGGTTGTAGAGGCCATGAGGCAGAGGGGAGTGGCCGTGATATTCGAAAATGATGGGGGATTCGTTGAAATCACGGACGAAGATGAAATTGAGCACATACCACCTCGCGGTTACAATAGGGTTCCCCCACCTCAAATCTACCCCAATGTGGAGACCTCATGTCCCGCATATCAAACCGCCACTCAATCAAATGTGCCAGCCACCCAAGCTCCCTTCACCTTTCCGGGAGGCTCATCCTCATATCCTCCCGGGTTCAACCCATATGGCCCGGTCCCGGGTCAAGCCATTTCAGCCCCGGCCACTGCCGGATTACCACCACCGACCCTGCCGATTGCGTCACAAGGGGCGGCATTCCCATTTCACTACCCGGAAGCCCGAACCTCTGAGGCGCCCACGCCATATATCCCGGCGAATGTCCAAGGGTATGGGTACGTTTACACCCATGCGCCACCCCAAAGTCTTCCTCATAATATACCATCCACCATTGTGCCTCCAACGGTGATGCCGGTAACGACCCGGACCATGGGATCCATCAATTCTAGCCCACAAGTGAACCCTCAAATGGGGTGGCTGATCGAGAAGTTGAAACAGATGGAGGAAAAGTTCGAGACTTTGAATGAAAAGAAAACCTCATCGGGAATTACTGATCCCGACAAGATTGTGCCTCTTCCGCATAAGTTCAAAATGCCAGAAATAGACAAGTTTGATGGGACTGCTTGCCACAAACCCACCTCAACGCCTACACTTTAGCAATGAGGGCAAAAGGTTGCACTGTACAGCAAATGGGTGATCACTTCCAATATCCCTGAGAGGAAACGCACTTAAGTGGTTTTTCAACCTCAAGAAACGATCACGAGTAAGTTGGGATTCGCATTCAGGAAGCATTCCTCACCAAGTACCGATCCAACCTGGAATGGGAAACCAACCGCACCGACTTGCAAAGCACTTTGCAAAAGGGCGACGAGTCGATCGGTGAGTTCTACAAGCGTTGGAACTGTAAACTTGGGGAAATCTCTAACCCGCCCACCGAGGATGAACAATTGGACATCTTCCAATCATGCTTAAAACCGCAGCTGCGTGCTCTGATCAGCCATCACTTTTATCCCAATCTCCGGGCCATGGTAACCGCAGGGTCGAAGTTTGAGAAGGCTCTCAGTGAGCAATCCTCCACCCAGGGCAATAGCAATTCTTACCGGTACAGACCTCCCACCACGGTAAAGGGAAAGAAGTCTCGGGGGTCATCAACAACATCCAAGGGGAAGGTCCAAAGCAGGTCTCACCAAAGCCGGGTAACTTGAAAAACGCCCTATGTGAGGTTTGAGGATTTTGGAATGCCCATTAGCAAAGTCTTTGAGGGATTAGTGAAGCAAGGCCTCACGAGACCTTTGATCAACTTTCAGCCCAAAAATCCAGAAAGGTCCACAGATGAGAACAAATGGTGTGCTTTCCACAACTACCATGGGCATAACACCGATGATTGCTCCATAGTGAAACGCATTATCTTGGACTTGATTGCTAAAGGGAAACTCGAACACCCCAAGGGGCCAAACGTGGTCAATAACCCGTTCCCGAACAACGGAAGGGTCAACATGATCGAATTTGGGCAAAGCAGAGTGAACATGATCGAATTCGGGGAGCCAACAACGATAACTCTTTGGGAATTCAACACCCCTCTGATTGAAGTTGGGGAAAGATGGAAAGACATTTTGTGGGACTGCGTGCAAAAGGGAAAAATGGAATGTCCTCCTGACAACATGATGACTAGCGTGATGAGCGCAAAGGTCCTTGCCAAGAGGATGAATTAAAAGTGATTAAGCTCACTAACACAAAATTGACCTACGAGGATTGTGCGGAAGAAATGGAAATGTCCATCAAACGAGCTTTAGGAAGCGTTAACCACGACCCGAACAGATGTTGCATTCCCCACGATGAGCACTATCATGTTATGGAAGTTGGTGACTTGTCAAGCGGTGAAAGAGTAATAAGAAGGGTGTGTTGTCATCACGAAACCGAGGGTATGGAGGCTGCAAGAACCCCGGGGGAATATGACTACGGAAGACATCTTGCCCAGATGAGAGAGGCGGTCCATTCCCTATCCCGTGAAGAGCTCCGAGCTTTGTGTGAAAATGAGGACGAAGTGTCTTCCCCCTACTCTCTTTAAACCCGTCTGCGGGAGGAGGAGAAAATTTCCCTACCTTAGATGACTTCCTGTCACTACCGCCACTCTCGCCCTCACCTCCATTTTGAGGGGTCGATGCTCCCGGATCATTACTGCTGTATGTTGACACTGGAAAAACTCGCGAAACTGTAGGGATGGGGAAAGAACAAGGCGACTACCCAGTTTCATTTGAAAAACTCCGTGAGTCTGTCTGCATCACGCAAGGAATGGTTACTGTGAATGAGCTAGGAAAGAGGCGTGGCCTTACTCAACCAAGAACCCACCCATGCCTGTGGAAGAGTCAGCAAAGGATTGTGACCCCCCAGAAGTAAACGTCCTAACTCGTTCCGGACAGGTACACACCGAGAATCCTAAAAAAACCACCACCACCGGAACACCGCTCGCCACCACCGTTTGTTAAGGAAACAAACACCCCGGATCTCGAAAGAGAGGATCCTGTTCTCACCCAACTTAAAAATACGCAAGCCAACATCTCTCTGTGGTCCCTTCTCACTTCATCATACCCACACAAGCTCAAGTTAGAGGAGCATTTTGGCCCGGACCATGGTCCCCACCACGGCTACCCCTGAAGAAGCCGTACAGATGATTGGAAGCATCAATATGGGAATATAGTCACGTCACCGACTTGGACTTGCCCAAGTCTGGGGCTAACCACAACGAGTCCTTGTACATCACAGTGCAGTTAGATGAGCGCCGTCTCCCACGAGTGTTGGTTGATAATGGTTCAGCTATGAACGTCCTTTCGGCTAAAATGATGGATTTACTCGGCCTCAAAACGACGGATCTGAGGCTCTCCTTGGTAACTGTCAAAGCTTACGACTCTACAGCCCGATCGGTCTTTGGGGTGGCGACTTTGAATTTATGGTTTGGAGAACAGAAAATGCCGACCGACTTCCAAGTGCTTGACATCCCCATTTCCTTCATCGCCTTGCTGGGACGCCCTTGGCTCCACAAAGTCAATGGGGTCGCCTCCACCCTACATCAATGCGTAAAATTTGTACAAGGAGGGAATTTGACTGTAATCTACGGGGATAACGTCACTACAAAAGGGACCAACACTAATGGGATCCCCGTATTGGAAATCCAACATGAAGAAAGTGGTATAGTCTTGACCGGCTTCACAGGGATACCATCCGAGACCCACGTCCATTGCGTGGACCTCACACTCACAAGGACAAGATCCCTCCCGCCATGAAAATGATGCGCCTAATACACTATCTCCCAGGGCCTGGTCTAGGAAGGAGACTCCAAGGACCCACAGGGTTATCGAAATCAAGAGACAAAAGACGCTCCACGGTTTGGGGTACAAGCACGAAACCCGAGGATCTTGCGATGGACAAGAAGATGGCCCGAGAGAAAAGCCGAGCCAGGGCCCAAGGGATTCCTTACAAAACTCCCAACCTCCGTCCCTACACTTTTGACATAAGCCACTACTTCATTAAGGAAGGAACACAAACCGGGACCTCGGAGGAAAAGGAGGCAATGGTAACCAACTGGGACCGACTGCAAGAAGACCTCAAAAGGTTCCGAGGAAAGGCCGCCAACCCTATCAGGAGGGCATTCCTTGACACGCCCGGAGCACCCGCAGGGCACGAGTATATTTCCAGAGGAGTACCCGAGATGATAAAACAGTTTGAGCTTTTGTCTGTGGAAGGAGGCAACCGAGAGGAAGAACCCATTTGGGGCTGGTATGGTAAATATGAGATCGAAAAGACGCCTACAGGGAAGGCAAAGGGAAAGGTCGAAGAGAACGAGTGGGATGGGACGGTGATGCAAGAACTGTTTGAGGAAGACATGGTTCTACCCAGCCTGGTTGATCACGGAAAAGGAATGGTCGCTTGCAATAGGAGACGGGTCAATGGGAAGCTTCGACCCTCACACCCTGGTTGTACCCACTAACATGCCCCTAAAGAATTGGGCAACTCTCTCCGGACCGGTAGCTAGCAGGGGAAATGACCACAATGCTTGGATTGGTTCCCCGTCCCTTTGAGTCTAGTGTTATAGGGTCCAATGTAATCGAGTCTCCCCAGTTCCTCTCTTTGAATTTGAGTCATTCTCGTCCGAGGGCCTCACGCCCGAAGACTATGAACTCGTAGCCATGTTGTATTTCCGTTTGCATTGAATGAAATGATGGACCTTTCCGAGTATCCCCTCATTGCCAACTTATTAGATGATAAATTAACTAATAACTTGAAAACGGTTAATAATGAATCAACTAATAATTCAGACGCACTAAATGAACAATACATTAAAAAACTCACAAAGCAGGTCGCCCGATCAAGAGGAAAACCGTGCCCAAGCTGCCGAAGAGGTTTTGACCAAAGTGAATTTGGGTACCGAGGAAGAACCAAAAGAGGCACAAGTAGGTGGCTACTTCAAAGGGGATGAGAGGGAGGCCTTGATTGAATTACTCAGAGAGTATGTGGATGTGTTCGCCTGGTCTTACAAAGACATGCCGGGGTTGGATGCCTCGATCGTGGAGCATAAGATCCCCTTGGATCCGGAAGTAAAACCAGTCAAGCAAAAGCTCCGACGAATCAAACCCGAGGGGTCCCTGCAAGTAAAGGAGAGATAGAAAAGTTACTTAGAGTTGGCTTTATACGGGTTATAGAATACCCCTTATGGCTCTCCAACATAGTCACCGTCACAAAAGCCAACGGGAAGGTCCGATGCTGTGTCGATTTCAGAGACCTCAACAAGGCAAGTCCCAAGGACGATTTTCCCCTCGCAAACATTGATATGTTTGGTGGATACGACCTCTAGTTTCGAGGTAAAATCCTTTGTGGATGGTTTTTCCGGATACAACCAGATTAAAATGGCCGAGGAAGATCAAGAAAAGACTGCCTTCACAACCCAGGGGAACTTCTGTACACAGTGATGCCTTTTGGACTAAGAAATGCCGGGGCTACTTACCAAAGAGCGGCAACAGCGCTGTTCCATGACATGATTCACAAGAAATAGAGGTGTAACGTTGACGACATGATCATATACTCTAAAGGAACTGACGGCCAGCACTTGATTGACTTAAGAAAGTTCTTCGACCGATTTAGGAACACTCCATGAGGCTTAATCTGGCAAAATGCACCTTCGGAGTCTCCCGAGGAAAGGTTTTAGGGTACGTAGTTACCGAACGGGGTATCGAGATCGATCCGCAAAAGGTCAAAGCATTGTGGAAATGAGACCTCCCCGCACCCAGACAGAAGTGAAGGCGTTCATGGGGCGACTGCAATACATCAGCCGCTTCATCAATCAGCTCACTCCCACCTGTGAACCCATCTTCAAATTACTGAAGAAAATGCCGAGGTTGAATGGAATGAGGAATGTCAAAAGGCTTTCGACAAGATCAAAGCCTACCTTGTTCATCCACCGATCCTCCGCCCACCGCACAAGGAAAAGCCACTCTTGCTTTACTTAACGGTAACAGATACTTAGATAGGAGCTATATTGGCCCAAGAGAAGAAAGAATCCAAGGTGGAAAATGCCATTTACTTTGTGAGCCGGAAGCTACAGGGAAGTGAGCTCAACTACTCCGCAATAGAAAAGACTTGCGCCGGACTGGTATGGGTTGTGAGAAAGTTGAAACACTACATGCACGCCCACCCGATACAGTTGATCTCAAAGATTGACCCCATCAAATGCTTGCTGGAAAAATCCGTCCTTATCAATGAGGCTTGCCAAATGGTCTTTCTTTCTAGCCGAATACGACATCAGTTACGTGTCGAGAAAGGCAGTCAAGGGAAGGGTTATGGCCGAACACTTAGCGGATTTCCCCAGTAACGAAGAGGGAGAGCCTGAACCACAGTTCCCGGATGAAGGGATCTTTACCCTTTAAGAGGAAAACAAATGGCAATTGTTCTTTGATGGAGCCGCAAACAAAAGAGGAAACGGCATCGGTATGCTTCTGGTTGACCCCAAGGACGAGCATACGCCCATCGCCATTAAATTGAATTTTGAGGTGACCAACAATGCAGCCGAGTATGAGGCATGCACAGCGGGCCTGGAAGCTGCTTTGGAAAGGAATGTGAAAGAATTGGAGGTGTACGGGGACTCAGCCTTGATCATCAACCAAGTTTCGAACAAATGGAAAACGTTGGATCTGGGGCTGCAAAAGTACCACGCCCACATGGAAGAACTCATGGCACAGTTTAAAAGGGTTAGCTTCCATTACTTGCCAAGGGACCGGAATCGCTTCGCCGATGCTTTAGCCACTTTAGCCTCGTTGGTAGAAATTCCGGAAGGAAAGTCGATAAAACCTTTCAGAGTTGGGAGAAAGGAGAACCCGGCGTATTGCTGTGAAATCGAAAAGGGCTCGGAGGAAGTAAATGAGCTGTGGTATACCCAGATCTACCAGTTCCTCAGAGAAGGGGAGGCCTCCCTCCTAAACGAGAAAGGGGAATACAAAGATGGGATCAAAGCCAAGAGCGCGCGACCCTCAAACGACTCGCTTCTCACTACGTCATTCTAGAGACATTCTGTATAAAAAACGCCATCAGGGGCTTCTCTTGAGATGCATAAGCACAGAAAGAGCAAAGGAGCTCATGCGGGAGGTCCACAATGGGGTATGTGTCCCGCACATGAACGCTAGGGTGTTAATGCAAGTCATCCTGCGGATGGGATACTTTGGATCTCGATGGAAACCGATTGTATACAATTCGTGAAGAAGTGTGACAAGTGCCAGCGGTTCTCCAACTTAATCACCTGCCACCCCACATTTGTATTGCATGACGACCCCTTGGCCTTTCTCCACTTGGGGCATTGACATCATCGGAAAAATCACTCCCCCAGGAAGCAACGGCCATGAATTCGTCTTGGTGGCCGTGGATTACTTCACAAAGTGGGTTGAAGCCAAGTCATACAAAGTCCTTACCTCCAAGAAGGTGGCACGATTCATCAAGGAGAACATCATGTGCCGGTATGGGGTCCCAAATGAAATCATCACAGATAAGGCTCACACTTCGAAGGAGAGTGCGACTAACTGTTGCAAGAATTCCGGGTCACTCGCCACAAGTCTTCCCCATATAGGCCTCAAACCAATGGAGCGGTAGAAGCCGCCAACAAAACACTCGAAAGGATCATTAAGAAGATGGCAACACGAGGAAGGGATTGGCCCGATAAGCTACACCTAGCGTTGTGGGGATACCGAACCTCGTCAGAACCGCCACAGGGGAAACCCCATTGCTCTGACTTATGGATGGAAGCCATGCTCCCGGCTGAACTAAAATTCCGTCATTAAGGATTCTGTTGGAAAATCAAATCCACGAAGTGGACTGCTCGGAGCCGACATGATGAGTTAGCCCTCTTGGATGAACGCCGCTTAAGAGCAATGGAACACATCCGTGCCTACCAAGGGAGGATGGCACGAGCCTTCAACAAAAGAGTGAAGCCTCGAGAGATTCGGGTCGGGGATTTGGTGCTCAAGAAAAACCCCAGGGAGGTCTAACCCTGATGGAAAATGGGAACCTGTATGGATTGGCCCTTTTGTGGTACAAGAGATATTCTCAGGAGGTGCAATGAGACTTGCAGATTTGGATGGGAATCCCTTCGTGCACCCGGTCAATGGTGATAAGCTTTGCCGATATTATGTTTTTTTTTTAAAAAAAACTACCTAGATTGAAAACCCATTGGGGCGGTCTAGAGAAAAAGTAAGGTTTGCATCAAAAATTGCTGGAAAAGAACTACGATGACCTGAGCCCCTTAGTCTTACTTGTAAAAGGGGAACGTACGCAGCCAACTATTGGTCCGGTCTAAAAAATAAATAAAATTCAAATTTTGTTTCTCCAAAGGATTCATTCGATAACCACTTTCATTACAGTTAAAACACTTCTTTGATGAGTTCAAGCACGGTCTACTCTTGACCTCGGGCAACAGGCTAAAAGACTAATAAAACACTTAAGAAAACTAATGTGTCTGCAATGACAATGAGTGGATACTTAGGACTGTAAGGCCATCAATGACCTCCACCCCTCCATTTCTTCTTCTGACTCCTCCGAGTATTTTTCCTCTTCACGTCGAAAAGCTCGATCTCGTTCCTCCCTAAGTTGGGAGCCCGCCCGGCATCTTCAATTAGGGCGGCCGCTTTTAGAGCTGTGTCAACCGCCACGCGGTCCCGAAAGTCCTCGAGTCGTGCCTCAATTCTAGGTATCACCGCCCTCCTCCTCTCAGCGAGAGCTTGATAGTCTTCAATAGCGTCTCCAGTAAAGTTATGACCGCTCGTCACGGCCTCGGCCTCCCTCAAAACCTACTAGGGACATAGTCTCCTCCAAGGATGTCCCCACGCCTCTCCTCAATGAGCCTTTGAGTCTGTCCCATGGTCTGTTCGTACCAATCCAAGTAAACAGTGGTCAGAATCGTGCTAGCTGCACCCCTGAGGAGTGCCCGAACTGGAAAAAGGGAATGGGTCCACAACTGGGAAAAGAGGAAAGTGGTAGAAGGGTCCCACATGGATAAAGGCGAAAGCCTCAAATGCTCCAGATTGACATCCGACCACTCCAACACAGGAGTCTGTAACAAGCAAAACTGCCGGCGGACCAAGGAAGGGACGTAAAAGGACGATCCCAAAAGGCCCGGCACCCGAACAAAGGGGGAATCATCCTGATACTCCCGCACTGAGTTGATGTGCCAATGTGGCACCCACTAACGGATCTCTTCAGTCTTGAGACGAGCCATATGAGCCTCCCAATCGCCCTGAGCTAAATCCAGAATGAGCCCTCTCAAAGAATACGGCCATGGTTTGTGAGAAAGAGGAGCCTCAGAGACGGCCATTAACCTCTCCCTCAGCCATAAAGTATGCAAAGCAGGGCTACCGCTGCGCATATAAAACCGTCTCCAAAGCCAAACGGTCCATACCATGGAGAGTCTCGCCTAAGACCAAAGGAACGATGTCTTTGCCCGCCAGACACTCCTCGAGCACACTCAACAAAACCCGGTGGCAAGTACCCTTGGAACCCACCATATAGAAGAAAGCAAGGATGCATAGCCCGAAGGCATTCCAAGAAGCCTCATCGGAACGCTCCATGAACTTCTCAGGAAGGTCGGAGATATCAATGAAAGTCGGATTAATGACCATACATTGGGCCTCTTCCAAAGGAATGTCGAGGAGAGAGACCAATCTCTCAACACAAGTGGTATCATCAACCGAGGGAAGAGCGACGACCTCCGTGTCTATGCCACCACTAGAGCTCTGAAATCTTCGTAAGTCGGAGTAATCTCGTTGTAAGAAAAACAGTACACGTGCCTCCTCACGTCCCAGAAAGATGCGGCGGCCTCAGAAGCTCGAGATCGGGATGAACTCTTTGAGAGACCAGAGAGACTGGAGACCAAATTTGGACTTGAATATGTCCTTGTGACTCCCATTTGATGCCTCATCCAAAGCCTAAGGTTGCCTTCAAAACATTCTTGGTCAATTTTAGACAATTTTGGTGGCTTTTCCATGAGAAAAGGCTCCATGGAAGGGAAATGTCGAAAATGGAGGTGAAAGACTGCTGTTGGACTCCAGACTGTGATGCTGAGAAGATGACCAGACCTGGAACAAAATTTATTGGAAAAGCAACATCACTCCTCTAGCCGTACGGCTACTTTGTCCTGACAAAAATTAATGGTTTCTTGATTAAATGGCTTTGTGACATCACCCATTTAAAGCCCCATTTAAATCAGTCCCAGAAATGCACCAGAAATTTCCCTCACTTTGGGGCTCATGCAATTTGCTTTGGACCTAGAGAATTAATTAGGTTCCGAACTAAAAATAAAATAAAAAAAAATTGGCCGTCCCTGACGTAAGCCCAGTTAAAAATTTGTTGTCAAAAT
>JAOWBW010001437.1:170532-201723 GCA_026119855.1 Campanula takesimana
CCCACCTACCCCTCCCCCACCCTACCCCTAAGTCTTAGAATGAATGCCAAAAATTTCTTTTAAATTAGCTCTTGAGATCAAGCGCAACTTTAAATTATTTCGGACATTCATTTTGAGACGAAGGAAGTAGTTAGATTGATTTAAAATAAAAATGAAAAAAAAAAACCTTAATAATTAACTTTTAAGAATTTAAAAAAAAGTAAGAAATATAGTACTTCCTTCAAGCACAAACTCAACAGCAAGATAGGAAATATAATAAGCATGTTTTATAAATATCATGAACTACTAATGATTGTCACCATAATTTTACTTGTTGTTTACGGCTTCATAGATTGAGATCATGAACTATCTATGATTTGAAAACATTAAAGCGGTGCTTGTAGTAGATTACAAAGTACAAGTTAGTTTTAGTTTGAAGACAAAAGGGAGGAAAATTTCAAAGAGTACTGTTTTATAATTTATCACCGTTAAACAATTATTGAGATAATGGAGTAAACTACATAATGTTCAATCTTGTTCTGTCTACAACTTGTTGTAATACAACTACTGTGATCGAAATCGGAAATCGGAAATCGGATATCCTGTACACTAGAGGGGAATGAGGTCAGACCATACACTTGGGAGTTGAGAAAACTCAATGTCTTATAGAGCTTTCTACGTAAGAGTATGCAATATTGACTAGTGCCATCTATCATTCCCAACTTTATTTCAGTGTTCAAAGTTTATCGATTGTTGGCTCTTGTAATGGATTGGTTTGCATCTGATTTTGTCATAAGAACCACAAGTACGAGCAGAAGATGGGACATATGTTTTGGCACATCCAACCCAGCCACACAAAAATTCAAACTCATCCTGCCTCTGAGTTTGGTAATCTCTCAAATACTATAGTTGCGATAGACGAGCGAACCAGTAGGGTTTTGGATTGTCAAATTATTCTTGAGGTATAAAACCATATTTGTATAACCCTAATAACAAAGGAAGAAGAAGAAAAAAGAAAAAATATATATATTCCCTGACAAGAGAGAAGAGATGTAACATAGTCTTCATAAGTCTGGTTGATTAGGAGGGGAATTGAAATACCCCAAAGTCTTTTTTTTTTTTTTTATTTTTTTTAAGTTTATCATGGTTAATGTATTTCCGGCACAAGTGAGAAAAGATTGTAACTATTCCAAACCAGTTATTCATCAACTCTGGTCTGGTGGTAGAAAATGAGACCATTCACAAGAGTGGTAGACTTAATAACACTCTTCGGGTTGAGAGCTTTCCTAATCTTGTACACAGCCGAAGCTGTACCTATAGCATGCTCCGCCGCACTCATTCCGTCATGGGTCACCTCTCTTGCTTGTTCTCCATACCGGAGTCAACAATCTGATAATATCTTAAGTCAACAAATCTTAAGAAAAGTAAAACCAATATAACAGATATCCTAGCAGAAAGCCAAATTACAATAAAAAGGATCTTTATCGTATTGGCCGCTTTCACAAACACTCTCTCTCCCAAAATGATCTTCTCATTTGCCATTTTTCATTTTCCCAAAAAGTTCTTCCCATGTTTACAAATTACACATTCAAGTAATGTACTTTCCATTTAGGTTATTCCAAAGATATGTGTTGAAGATAATATGTTTATGAACATTAACCTTATCGTATTACACGTCAAATTAAGAAAATTAGTTTGGTTATAAATTAAGGGTACTTACGGAAACTAAAGATGTTTTTAGAATCAAGGGTAAGTTATGTTAGTGGAGGGGAATAATCATCTCAACTCAAGGACCTCGACATAGAAATATGTACAAAAGGGGAGGGAAGAGAGAGAGGAAGGACATACTGAATCCATCCAAGGAAGCGATAACAATTTCCCTAGTAAGTAAGAAGGTTGAAGAATTTCTTGCCAACACCTCTGTTTACTGTAGTATTTAACTTGTGAAGAATCCCGACACTTTCACAACTCCTTAAAAGGATCCCAGTCGCCACATTCTCTGCCATCTTTGTTAATTTCTTGACCCAGGAAAAAATAGTCTTTATCAACTCATATATACACAGCGAAACAAAACATGACGGATACACTATTAAATGAGCTTGTAACCAAAATGTCACTCCATCTCTAAATGCTCGTCAAATTTCTGAAAATTGTCCTTAGATGAGCATTATCTTCTAGGAAAGATACTACATTTATCTATAACTATCATGTTCTAATCTGTATTTGCAATGACATATTGCTGTTATTAAGGGCATATTACTGGTACTAAATAAACGCATAAAAGGTAACCTCAGAGGCGGACCTGGGCAAGTGCCTACAGGTGCCCAGGCACCGGTAAAAAAAAAAAAAAAATTTTTTTTTTTACAAAACGACGTCGTTTTTGAATTTTGGAATTAAAAAAAAAACCTCAGAAATAACTTAATAAGCTTATTGAAGAAATTTGTAAGAGACATGGCATTGATGTGCCGGATATGGATGGACCCTATTACTTGTTGAAGAAATCCCGTCGTCAAAGTTCATTTGTTACTAATCTACATCATTACAAGAATGATTGTTTTTTTAGTATTATAGATGTGCAATTGAAAGAACTTGATGAAAGATTTAATGTGGAAAGCACCGAATTATTACAATGTGTAGCATGCTTGAGTCCTTCTTCGTTGTTTGCTTCTTTTGATGAAGACAAATTGATGAGGATGACACAATTGTATCCTAATGATTTTTTGGAGGAATGTGAATCATCTATCCGCAATCAATTGGCTAATTATATTATGGATATGCGCTTAGACTCTCGTTTTTCAGATTTGAAAGGGCTTGTTGATCTTTCAACGAAACTTGTGGCAACCAAGAAGAATGAGACTTATCATGTGGTTTATAAGCTTATGAAGCTTGCTTTGCTTTTGCCGGTAGCAACCGCAAGTGTTGAGCGGGTCTTTTCCGCTATGAAGCATGTAAAGAGCGATTTGAGGTCTAAGATGGGGGATGAATGGTTAAATGACCGATTGGTAACTTTTGTAGAAAGAGATGTATTCATGACTATTGGAGAGGATGAGATTTTAGATTATTTTCAAAAGATGAATCCTAGGAAAAATCATATGTAAATTGCGTTTATTTAATATAATGTTGATATATTGAAGCTTATTATATTTATATTTGTGAATTTTACTTGGAGTATATTGTCTAAGTATTTTACTAACTCTGTCTCGCTTAATGTTCATGTGTTCTTTTTTTATTCTGTAGTTCACTCCTCTGTCCCGGTATTGCTCAAAAAATTTTCGGGGGCGCTGCCCCCGAACCTCCGTGCATCTTAGTTTCCCGTCAATTTTTTTTTTTAAAAAATAGGCACCACCAAATTTAAATGTGTAGATCCGCCACTGGGTAACCTCCACAGTTTTCCTGAAAAATTGAAAATGAACCTGCATTTGAGGAGAGTAGGGAAGGAGTGATTTATGTTGGAATAAAATATTCGACCAGTTCAGATTAACACAGATTTAATCAATAAAGGGGCAATCACGAATTCAATAGCAATGCAGATTATAGCCAAAAGCATAACAGAAATAGCAAAGGAACGCGTACCAGGAAAAATGGCAAACAGGAAAACAAAAGGGAGTCAGAATACTTATCAGATTGAGTGGCCTGTATGAAGACTCTCCCAAGAGAATTTATTGCCCCCTTACTGGTGCGACAAAGAGTTACGGCAAAATCCTCCGAGTATAAAACGATCTCAACAAACGTACCAAGAAATCTCGCACGAACAGGTACAGATGCACTTGCGCCTACTGTCCCACTTCGCCTGAATCGCCCGCTCAGATCAATCACAGAAACAGTGTATGGAGAAGACAGATTTCGGGTTGCAAAAAACAAAGAGTATTTTTGCGTTTGTAAATCTGAAACCGGGGCTGTTATTTTATACACGTATGAAGTCGGTTTAGGGTTTTGAGAAGAACTCTAAAACCTACCCGAATTACAGTAGCTTATTCTTGAAGGAAAAGCAACTGCACAGTTAGAGTCCAGTTAGGAAACTGACGAGACTAACTGTTTCCGTTAGCAAAAAGGAAACTTTAAATGAATTTTGACTAAAAAGATACGCCCACGAACCGAACCATTCGCCCAAACGCCTGTGCCCGGCCTCGCTGAACCGAGCGAGCGAGCGCACGTGTGGGGAAAGGTTCAAGTCCACCTCACATGTAACTTGAACATGAGACTATGAAGTGCCTTGTAATTTATGGCACTCCAACTTCCCATTCCTATTCCATGTGGGTTGGAACAAAAAGCCTTTTTATATTCCCAAACAAAGGAGAGGTTTGGCTTTCCTATCCCATGTGGGATACCAACCAACCCATTTCATCTTTGAGAATTAAAGCACATAAATGCCCATCTTTGAAGTCTTAGAACCATGGATTAAATCCATAATTTGGCTTTCACCAAAACACATAATTTCTTCATGCTACATCATACAATGTATATCAACATTGACCATGGTCAAACTCAAAGGGACCCACAAATGGGACCCACCCAAAGTTGACCAAATGTCAAATTTCTAACAATCCCCCACAAATCCATGGTGATAAGACGGGCAACGATTATCCATTGTCATGCTTTCGATAGATGGTGCCTCCCAGCTTGAACCCCTACCTAGTCAGTCAACTTATGCCCCCACAGAATCTAGGTGAACGGGTGTCTTGAACCTGATTCTTGAATGTGGTGGCGTCCGTTGGTAACAACACGACAAAAGGCTATGACAGCAGCCTTTATCATTATAACTTGACGCGTATAAGCCATACGTCCCGATCCTCTTTCATGAGTGCTTTTGAGGAATAACCCTTTTCCTCTAATTGCGGCCAACAATAACACTCACTTAGTTGGGCATCTCCAAAGATGTACTGCTAACATCTCGTCATAAAGACTTGATCCCATTCAAAGCTTAAAGCTCTTACTATACTTGCAGTCACGAACACCTTTCCAGGTTTATCAGGGGACAGACTTAGACATACATGTCAATCTGTTTTAGGTGTTCCAATTCAACCCACAGCTTATTATTACCACATTGAACCTTCTCTGTGGGATCTCCACTCAGATAGGTTGGGTTGCTACTGCGTATGAATTATAGGTTGGGTTGCTACTGCGTATGAATTATATAAGGTTCAGTCCCATCCCCATCCTGGATTTTTGGACAAGAACTAATTAAAGTCCTTTGGTTAAACGATCAGCAGTGTTATCTTTAGTACTAACATAATCAACAGCTATTACCTTCCGAGACACAAGATCCCTTATAGATTTTAATCTAATTTGGATATGTCTCCTTGTTTTGCAGTTGTACTTGACACTTTTGATTTTCGCAATTGTGGCAATATTGTCACAATGTACCGAAATCACAGGCATAGGCTTGCTGATCATGGGTAACTCGGACATCAGTCCTTGTAGCCATTCAGCTTCCAATCCAGTAGTGTCAAGGGCAACTAATTCAGCCTCAAAAGTAGATCTAGACAATAGAGTTTGTTTTGTAGACCTCCAGGCGACTGCAGAACTGCCTAGGGTGAAAACATACCCTGTACAACCATAACTCCCAAAGTTAGTGGCAATCCAGCTAGCATCACTATATCCTTCAACAACAGCAGGATATCTCTTGTAATGCATCCCAAGGGAAATAGTTCCCTTCAAGTACCTAAGTACTCGATTTAGAGCTTCCCAATGAGCTCTATTCGGACACTTAGTGTATCTAGCCAATCTTGTTACGGAGTAAGAAATATCCGGTCTCCTACAATTGGTAAGATACATCAAGCTCCCAATAATCTGAGAATACTTCAATTGAGCCACAGGTACACCAGTCTCATTCTTAGTAAGTGCTACAGAAGTATCAAACGGAGTACTAACGATTCTACCATTACTACCAAACTTCTCAATAATACTTTCAGTATAATGAGACTGTGAGATAGTAATGCCTTGAGCTGAACGAGTCAGCTTAATTCCAAGAATCATGATAGCAACCCCCATATCCTTCATCTCGAACTTACTTTTCAAGAAAGACTTGGTCTCATCAATTATCCTCATATTATTCCCAAATAAAAGAATATCATCAACATATAGGCATAAGACAATACTATTATCACCCTTTATTTTGCTATAGACACATTTATCAAATTCATTCGGAACAAAAACGTGGGATAAGACAATTTGATCAAATTTCTCATGCCATTGCTTTGGGGCTTGTTTAAGTCCATAAAGAGACTTAACCAGTTTGCAAACATTTTTCTCATTACCAGAAGCTACAAATCCTTCAGGTTGATCCATATAAATTTCTTCCTCAAGATCACCATGAAGAAAGGAAGTCTTAACATCCATCTGATGGATAGAAAGATCATATACAGAAGCCAATGCTATAAGCATACAAATTTTAGTCATTCTAGCAACAGCGGAATAGGTATCGAAATAGTCTATTCCTTCCATTTGCTTAAACCCTTTAGCAACCAGTCTAGCCTTAAACTTATCAACAGTACCATCTGGTTTCATTTTCCTCTTGAAAACCCACTTACACCCTATTGTATTACAACCAGGAGGAAGGTCAACTAATTCCCATGTCCCATTTGAGACAGTAGAATCAATTTCACTTTTAACGGCATGCTTCCATTGCTTAGCATCCGAAGATGCCATAGCTTCCTTGAAGGTATTAGGATCACCCTCGATATTGAAAGTAACGAAGTCACTTCCATAATCCTTGGTAATCCTAGCCCGCTTTCTCCTCCTTGGTTCTTCCTCATCATTAGATAAGGAACCAACTGAATCAACCCCCACATTTGTCATCTCTTCCACTTGAGTTGGAATAGAGTCAGATGTAGTGTTAGATTCCTTAGGGAGTCCAGTTTTCATGGGAAACACATCCTCAAAAAATGTTGCATCACGTAACTCAACAATTGAGTTCACCTCTATGCCAGAAATTTCAGATTTGATAATCAGAAATCTCAATGCATAACTGGTTTCAGAATATCCTATAAAGATAGCATCAACACATTTTGGACCAAGCTTTTTCCTTGTATGTGCAGGTACAAGTACCTTGGCAAGGCACCCCCACACTTTAAGGTAACTCAAGCTTGTCTTTCTACTTTTCCAAATTTCAAACGGACTTGCTTGATTATTCTTAGGAGGAACTCTATTCAGAATATGGCAAGCCGTATTCAAAGCATCACTCCACATATAATTAGGTAATCCATAACTTATTAGTAGACTATTGATCATATCAGTTAGGGTTCTATTTTTACGTTCAGCAATACCATTAGATTGAGGTGTATATGGTGGAGTCTCTTCATGTACTATGCCATTGTCTTGACAGTAGTAATTAAATGGGTTAGACTCATATTCTCCACCTCTATCAGATCTTAACCGTTTAAGTTTCTTGCCGGTTTGAGTTTATGCTTTGTTCTTATAAATGATAAACTTTTCCAATGCTTCATCTTTACTATTAAGTAAATAAACATAACAGTATCTAGAGCTGACACGCCCCCAAGTCCCGGGATTCCCTAATAGAACCTCGAACCTGGATGCGCGTGACTAACAAGAAACAAGAAACTAACAAGAAACGGGATGACATTTGTTTATAACAAACTGACATGATATATATATTCTAGAGTAAGGAGCTAAGATATCACAACATGAGTTCTAGACAAGAAAATTAAAACCAAACATGATTATACACAGTGGAAACATGCCTAGCACATATGCTGGCATTACAAGATGTCTAGAGACAACAAGTACTATACAAGACTGTTTACCCCAAAATAAGGAGTTACATAACCCATAATACATCGTCCTCACCAAAATGTAAAAGGACCACAATACCCAAAAGAATAACCACCTGCGTAGTAAGCAACAAGCTATGTCGAGCCTCACTGCGCACTATCACTAGCCTTCCTTTGATATAAGGAAAACAAATAAACAAGGAACGGGGTGAGATAAATCTCAGTAAGCTATTAGATGCAACTACATGACATGTTATCATGCAATACAAGTAGATACTCAAGTAATCATGTATCAAGTATCATCAAGTAACAAGTATATGAGAGGCTAAGCCAACTCATCAAGTAGCACATAAGGCTAAGTTAACACGTTACAAAGGATATTGCTTCCTTCCTTATTCCTCTCAAGAATACCATTGTTGTCGTAGCTTGTATTACTTTGACAAATCACGATCAATATCAAGAAACTGCTTATGCAGTATATATAAGAAGACCCGGTAACCAGTGTCATTCCCAAGATCAAGATTCACGAGGTGTTCACGAGTTTAGCATTCACTTTTATCAGGCGTATTGCTCTAACAAAGGAAGCTATGCCTTTACTATGGCCTGTAGTAAGGGGTCAAGCGTATATACATAGATCCCCGATTATCACTTTGGCCCCAGCCTCATGATAAGCGTGAACCTATATACCTCCGAACAAGCAAGGACCAACTGGATTCACACAAGAATGCACAAGTATATATTTACTTGAACTACGAGAGTAGAACTAATCCAAAAGTAGTGGACTAGCTCATCAAGAAACATGCTTCAAGTAATCAAGAAGTCACATTATTATCAAGCAACCATATGCAATGTTTGCACATACACATCAAGAACTTTGCTCATACACGTTAGTGCTTGTTCTTAGCACTTTCAAGTTCATTACCATACACATGTATTGGTGTCAAGTCATGTACAAGATTTTATTATCTTATATTCAAGTCTTAATCCAATTCTTTGGATGTTAAAGTCATGTACAAGATTTTATTGTCTTATACTTCAAGTTATAATTCCAATCTTTGGACATTCAAGCATGTAGAAGAGTTATACATTTTACTCTTACAAGTTCTTAATCCTATTCTTAGAATGTTTAAGTCCAAGACTTTGTTCTAATGCCCCTAAGGTACATAAACATTGGTTTCACGACAAGCATAACACATTAGTGCTTGTTCATAGCACTTTCAAGACATAAAGCAGAGATGTTACTCTTATACTTAAGTTCTCATTTTAATTCTATGAGTACTCATGTTCAAGAATAAGTTCTAATGCCCCAAAAGGTAGATATACACTTGCTAGGACATATTATACTAAGGCTCTATGCCTTAAGAGGGGTAAGGTTCATTTTAATTGAGTTTAAACCACTTTTGTAAAAACAGGGGACCGGGCGGGCGCTTGCTTCAACCCGGGCGGGAGCTCGGTCAAAAGTTGGCAGGGCAAGCGGGCGCTCGGCGCATACCAGGCGCGCGCTTAGGGTTCAACGGGGATTTTTGTACTAAACTGAGGCAAGTAGGCGGGCGCCTGAAGCTAACCAGGCGGGCGCCTGGTGCTATTTCCAGCCAATTCTCATTTCTTTCTCATGTTGAATAATTCTCCGTCCCAAGCGTAGGAGTAACTTTTTACTAACATTCTCAAAACGAGGAAATTCCAAAGAGTACACTAACAAGTTCAAAACCATTACTTTCAACTCCAGTTCTTTATTTCCACAATATGTTAATACTCCCTTTGTCCCAAAATTACAAGTATCACAAAACTTGCCCTAAACACGAAATTGACAAGCACAAGTATCAGGAATAACATATATGCATGTTATTACAAGCAAGGGGGAACTAATAACTTACCTAGTCCAAAATCAAAGTTACCCAAAATTATTTCTGTTGGGCAGGAAACGCTCTATTCAACGCCACAAATATTTATCCGGGATCGGAATCAAGAACAGAGGGATAATTAAACACGAGGAGTCGAGAATAGGGTGAACCCTAAACCTAGCTTTTGAGACAGGGGAAACAACGTAAACAATTTGGAAGAATGCTCAGAGAAGGAGGCAACCCAACAAGTTTATCTTTCAACTTTCAAGAAATGACCAGGAAGCCCCTCAAGTTCCACTTTTAACAAAAAGGCCCCTAAAGTCATAATTTTCACAAATGACCCAAAAGTCAAAACTAGACATTTAACCACCTTAATATTCTAAAGCAGTTAAGAAATTAACCCAAGTAAAACTAGCACATAATATGCAAGTTCATGAATTTAACAAGCAAGTCAAATATTTAACAAAAATAAGGATGGGTGTTACATCCTCCCCACCTTAAAGAAAATTCGCCCACGAATTTTACTTACCAAGATTTTCAAATAGGCTCAGGTATTTATCTAGCATCTCTTTCTCGGTTTCCCAAGTAGCCTCTTCTATTTCATGATTTCTCCAAAGGACCTTCACAATAGGAATCCTTTTGGTGCGCAAGACTTGCTCTTTCCTGTCAAGAATTTCAACAGGTTGTTCCTCATAGGACAAATCAGGCTGAAATGGAATAGCCTCATACTCAAGAACATGTGACTCATCCACCATATACTTGCGAAGCATAGACACGTGAAAAACATCATGAATACCAGATAAAGAAGGTGGTAAAGCAACTCTATAAGCCAACTTCCCAAATCTCTTTATACCTCTAAGAGGAGAGACTTTCAAGAATACAAAGTCACCTACCTGGAATTTAAGATCCATTATGCGATGATCAGCATAACACTTTTGTCTACTTTGAGCTGTGCGCAATCTATCTCGAATGAGTTTCACACTCTCAACTGATTGTTGAACCATTTCAGGTCCCAAGAGTCTAGCTTCTCCCACTTCATCCCAGCATATAGGATATCGACACTTCCTACCATAAAGATCTTCATAAGGAGCCATTTCAATGCTAGACTGATAACTGTTGTTATAAGCAAACTCAGCTAAAGGAAGATGAGTATCCCAACTGCCTTTAAAGTTAACAACACAAGCACGTAACATATCCTCGAGAATCTGTATAAGTCTCTCAGATTGCCCATCAGATTGGGGATGAAAAGCAGTACTGAAATTCAATTTTGTACCCATGGCATCCTGAAGAGCTTGCCAGAATCGAGAAGTAAAACGAGGATCTCTGTCAGATACAATACTCACAGGAACTCTATGGAGTCGAACAATCTCCTGAAATACAAAGATGCCAACTGAGTCAATAAATATCCCATGGAAACAGACAAGAAGTGAGCTGACTTGTTCAGTTTATCCACTATAACCCAAACAGCATCGTGGCCTCGTCTGGTATGTGGTAAACCAGTCACAAAATCCATCGTGATATGCTCCCATTTCCACTCTGGAATTTCTAATGGTTGCAACAAACCTGCTGGACGTTGATGTTCCACTTTTACTTGTTAACAAGTCAAACACTTGGACACATACTCAGCAATTTCTCTTTTCATGTTGTTTCACCAGAAATGTTTCTTCAAGTCTTGGTACATTTTTGTGCTTCCAGGATGAATAGTATACTTGGCTTTGTGAGCCTCTTCAAGAACTCTCTTCTTGATATCAAGATCAACTGGAACGCAAACTCTGCCTCGAAAGGTAAGAATTCCATCACTGTTGAAAGAAAAATCTGGTTGCTTTCCTTCATTCATTCCACTAATAATTTTCTGCAATTCAGAATCAGTTACCTGAGCTTCTTTGATCTGTTGGAGTAAGTCTGAAGTAGCCTTTATATTAGCAAGAATAAATCCATGTCTCGATTCACAAGGACTCCAATCACATAAGTCTTCTAGCAATTTCCATTCACGAATCATCAAGCAAGAAATATAAGTCTTTCTGCTCAGTGCATCAGCCACAACATTTGCCTTTTCTGGATGATAAAGGATAGTACAATCATGATCCCTACGTTTCCTCATGTTAAGTTCTTTTTGAGAAAACAAGTACTTCAAACTTTTATGATCAGTGAAGACTTCAAATTTTGTCCCATACAAGTAATGCCTCTGTTGAAAGAAAAATCTGGTTGCTTTCCTTCATTCATTCCACTAATAATTTTCTGCAATTCAGAATCAGTTACCTGAGCTTCTTTGATCTGTTGGAGTAAGTCTGAAGTAGCCTTTATATTAGCAAGAATAAATCCATGTCTCGATTCACAAGGACTCCAATCACATAAGTCTTCTAGCAATTTCCATTCACGAATCATCAAGAAAGAAATATAAGTCTTTCTGCTCAGTGCATCAGCCACAACATTTGCCTTTTCTGGATGATAAAGGATAGTACAATCATGATCCCTACGTTTCCTCATGTTAAGTTCTTTTTGAGAAAACAAGTACTTCAAGCTTTTATGATCAGTGAAGACTTCAAATTTTGTCCCATACAAGTAATGCCTCCATTTATGTAAAGCAAAAATAATCGCAGCCAACTCTAAATCATGAGTAGGATAGTTCTTTTCATAAGGAGATAATTTTCGAGAAGCATAAGATATTACCTTGCCACCTTTCATTATAACACAACCCAATCCTTCTTTAGAAGCATCGGTATAAACCATGAAATTCTCACTTCCACTAGGTAAAGCCAAGACTGGAGCTGTCGCTAAGCGCCTTTTCAACTCTTGAAAACTTGCTTCACACTTGTCATTCCACTCAAAAGAAATAGCTTTCTGAGTCAGATTAGTCAATGGAGTAGCAATCTTGGAGAATCACTCAATGAATATCCGATAATAACTAGCCAAGCCCAAAAAACTACGGATCTCTGTCACTGTAGTTGGCCTCTTCCAGTTTACAACTGCTTCAACTTTGGAAGGATCTACTGCAATACCAGTAGCAGACACAACATGTCCAAAAAATGAAACCTCTTCTAACCAGAAAGCACATTTGCTGAATTTTGCAAATAATTGTTTCTCACGAAGAACTTGCAATACTACTCTGAGATGTTGTTCATGCTCAGCTCGTGATTTAGAATACACACGAATATCATCAATGAATACCACCACGAAACAATCAAGATATGGTTTGAAGATACGGTTCACCAAATCCATAAATACAGCTGGAGAATTTGTCAAACCGAATGGCATAACAATAAACTCATAATGTCCATACCTGGTACGGAAAGCTGTCTTTGGTATATCCTCAGATCTGATTTTCAACTGATGGTAACCACTTCTCAAGTCAAGCTTCGAGTACACTACTGAACCCTGAAGTTGATCAAACAAGTCATCAATATGAGGTAACGGATATTTGTTCTTGATAGTTACCTGATTAAGCTCTCTGTAATCAATACATAATCGCAGAGTCCCATCTTTCTTTTTGACAAATAACACTGGTGCACCCCACGGTGATACACTAGGCCTGATGAAGCCCCTTTCAAGTAATTCCTCAAGCTGTGTTTTGAACTCTTTCAACTCAGCTGGAGCCATTCTATAAGGTGCTTTAGAGATTGGTGTTGTACCTGGTAATAACTCAATACAGAACTCAAGCTCTCAGTCAGGTGGCATGCTATACTCAGAAGAGAACACATCTGAAAATTCAGACACAACCAGAATATCTTCCATCTTGGGAACAGATAAACTCTTGTCAAGTACACATGCGAGATACCCGGCACAACCACGAGATAAAAGTTTTTTAGCTTTTAAAGCAGAAATAACACGTATAGCACATATAGGCCTATCACCTTCAAAGGTAAAATCAGGCAAACCAGGTATAGAAAAAGTTACTACTTTCCTATAGCAATCAACAGATGCAAGATGCACATAAAGCCAATCCATGACAAGAATCATGTCGAAGTCCCTTAAAGGTAACACGACTAGGTCAGCAAGAAGGGCATGATCACCCATAAGAACCTCACATTTCTTATAAACCTCATAAGCAAACATGTAATCTCCTATAGGGGAAGATACTTCTAGCACATAAGGCATAGAATCAGGAAGAACATGCAAATGAGACACAAAATGAGATGCCACATAAGAATGAGATGAGCCTGGATCTATCAGGACTCGCGCTCTCGTACTAGAAAGTAATATAGTACCTCCTATAACCGCGGAAGACTCAGCTACACCCTGCTGATCTAGAGCAAACACTCGAACCTGAACTTTAGGTCGACCCCCACTATCTCTCTTAGTACCTGAGGCCTGTTGACTCGTACCCCCAACTTAACTTCCTTTGCCTTTAGGACAATTCTTGATAAAGTGCCCAGTTTCACCACAAGATAAACATTTTCCTTATTTTAGCCAACACTTGTCTTCAGAATGGCCTTCTTTCAAGCAATAACCACACACTTTCCTGGGACCTTGGACTGTTGTCTTAGAACCAGTTGATACACTACCTTTGCTTTCAGATGGTTGTCGGAATCGACGATCTTGGCGGCTAGATTTACTACCCTTAGAACCAGATCCATGTGCTTTCTCTGAAACACGACCTGTCATGATTGTTCCCTGCTCTACCTTGTGTTCTTCAATGTCATTCTCAATCCCATAAGCCCTCTCCACTGCTTTTTGATAACTAGTAAGCTGTAGAGAAAGAAGCTGCTTCCTGTACTCCGTCTTAAACCCCTTCACAAACCTCTGTGCCTTCTTTGTTTCGTTTGGAACTAAGTGATCACAATACCTAGCCAATTTTGTGAACTTGGTTGAGTATTGCCCCACTGTCGAGCTTCCCTGCTCCAGATTAAGAAATTCCATCTCTTTTCTGTCTTGAACCACTGCTGGAATAAACTGTGACTTGAATGCTTTCAAAAAATTCTCCCAAGTCTGTGGTACCCCTTCCAGTTCCCAGATTTTATTCAGAACTTGCCACCAATGTTCAGCAGCTTTCTCAAGTTTAAAGGTTGCAAATGTTACCTTATCACCTCCTGCACATCTCAAGGCTGTAAAGATCTTTTCTATACTTTCAATCCACTCTTCTGCCTTCTTAGCATCAAATTCCCCATCAAAGCTATGAGGTTTCAACTTCAAGAACTTTGTAAGTCGATTAGGATAATCCCAGTCCATATTATCAGCCATCTCTGCTTGAGGAGTTACAGATCTCTATCTAGACTTAGAGCAAACCAAGGTAGCTAAACAGGGTAGCTCTGATACCAACTGACACACCCCCAAGTCCCGGGATTCCCTAATAGAATCTCGAACCTGGATGCGCGTGACTAACAAGAAACAAGAAACTAACAAGAAACGGGATGACATCTGTTTATAACAAACTGACATGATATATATATTCTAGAGTAAAGAGCTAAGATAGCTCACAACACGAGTTCTAGACAAGAAAATTAAAACCAAACATGATTATACACAGCGGAAACATGCCTAGCATATATGCTGGCATTACAAGATGTCTAGAGACAACAAGTACTATACAAGACTGTCTACCCCAAAATAAGGAGTTACATAACCCATAATACATCGTCCTCACCAAAATGTAAAACGACCACGATCCCCAAAAGAATAACCACCTGCGTAGTAAGCTCCTAGCTATATCGAGCCTCACTGCGCACTATCACTAGCCTTCTTTTGATCTAAGGAAAACAAATAAACAAGGAACGGGGTGAGATAAATCTCAGTAAGCTATTAGATGCAACTACATGACATGTTATCATGCAATACAAGTAGATATTCAAGTAATCATATATCAAGTATCATCAAGTAACAAGTATATGAGAGGCTAAGCCAACTCATCAAGTAGCACATAAGGCTAAGTTAACACGTTACAAAGGATATTGCTTCCTTCCTTATTCCTCCCAAGAATACCATTGTTGTCGTAGCTTGTATTACTTTGAAAAATCACGATCAATATCAAGAAACTGCTTATGCAGTATATATAAGAAGACCCGGTAACCAGTATCATTCCCAAGATCAAGATTCACGAGGTGTTCACGAGTTTAGCATTCACTTTTATCAGGCGTATTGCTCTAACAAAGGAAGCTATGTCCTTACTATGGCCTGTAGTAAGGGGTCAAGCGCAGATACATAGATCCCCGATTATCACTTTAGTCCCAGCCTCCTGATAAGCGTGAACCTATATACCTCAGAGCAAGCAAGGACCAGCTGGATTTACACAAGAATGCACAAGTATGTATTTACTTGAACTATAAGAGTAGAACTAATCCAAAAGTAGTGGACTAGCTCATCAAGAAACATGCTTCAAGTAATCAAGAAGTCATATTATTATCAAGCAACTATATGCAATGTTTGAACATACACATCAAGAACATTGCTCATACACGTTAGTGCTTGTTCTTAGCACTTTCAAGTTCATTACCATACACATGTATTGGTGTCAAGTCATGTAAAAGATTTTATTATCTTATATTCAAGTCTTAATCCAATTCTTTGGATGTTCAAGTCATGTACAAGATTTTATTGTCTTATACTTCAAGTTATAATTCCAATCTTTGGACATTCAAGCATGTATAAGAGTTATACATTTTACTCTTACAAGTTCTTAATCCTATTCTTAGGATGTTTAAGTCCAAGACTTTGTTCTAATGCCCCTAAGGTACATAAACATTGGTTTCAAGACAAGAATAACACATTAGTGCTTGTTCATAGCACTTTCAAGACATAAAGAAGAGTTGTTACTCTTATACTTAAGTTCTCATTTTAATTCTATGAGTACTCATGTTCAAAACTAAGTTCTAATGCCCCAAAAGGTACATATACACTTGCTAGGACATCTTATACTAAGGCTCTATGCCTTAGGAGGGGTAAGGTTTCATTTCAATTGAGTTTAAACCACTTTTGTAAAAACAGGGGACCGGGCGGGCGCTTGCTTCAACCCGGGCTGGCGTTCGGTCTAAAGTTGGCAGGGCAAGCGGGCGCTCGGCGCATACCAGGCGCGCGCTTAGGGTTCAACAGGGATTTTTGTACTAAACTGAGGCAAGTAGGCGGGCGCCTGAAGCTAACCAGGCGGGCGCCTGGTGCTATTTCCAGCCAATTCTCATTTCTTTCTCAGGTTGAATAATTCTCCGTCCCAAGCGTAGGAGTAACTTTTTACTAACATTCTCAAAACGAGGAAATTCCCAAGAGTACACTAACAAGTTCAAAACCATTACTTTCAACTCTAGTTCTTTATTTCCACAATATGTTAATACTCCCTTTGTCCCAAAATTACAAGTATCACAAAAATTGCCCCAAACATGAAATTGACAAGCACAAGTATCAGGAATAACATATATGCATGTTATTACAAGAAATGGGGAACTAATAACTTACCAAGTCCGAAATCAAAGTTACCCAAACTTATTTCTGTTCGGCAGGAAATGCTCTATTCAACGACCCGAATATTTATCCGGTATCGGAATCAAGAACAGAGGGATAATTAAACACGAGGAGTCGAGAATAGGGTAAACCCTAAACCTAGCTTTTGAGACAGAGGAAACAACGTAAACAATTTGGGGAAGAATGCTCAGAGAAGGAGGCAACCCAACAAGTTTATCTTTCAACTTTCAAGAAATGACCAGGAAGCCCCTCAAGTTCCATTTTTAATAAAAAGGCCCCTAAAGTCATAATTTTCACAAATGACCAAAAAGTCAAAACTAGACATTTAACCACCTTAATATTCTAAAGCAGTTAAGAAATTAACCCAAGTAAAACTAGCACATAATATGCAAGTTCAAGAATTTAACAAGCAAGTCAAATATTTAACAAAAATAAGGATGGGCGTTACAAGAGCAATCATCAATAAATGTGATAAAGTGTTTCTTTTTATCTTTTGTTAAAAGTCCATTAAATTCACAAATGTCAGTATGAACTAAATCAAGAATTTCAGAGTTTCTAACAATAGAATGAAACGATTTCTTTACAGATTTAGCTTCAACACAAGTGTGGCATTTATACTTTTTATCAATAACATGTTTAGGTATTAAATCCAGATTCATCATTCTTTTTATGGAATCATAATTTATATGACCTAAACGACCATGCCAAATGTTTGAATATTCAATATTAAAGGAAACAGGATAATCAATAAATGAATCATCATGAGTACTAAAATTTTCCTCAACTCTAATTTTAAATAAATCATCCGAAGAGTAACCCTTCGCAACAAAACTACCAGAATCCAAAAGTATAACTTTATTACATTTAAATGAAATCTCTAAACCTTCTCTAACTAAGCAACTACCACTAATGATATTACGACGAACATCATGAACGTGATACACTCAGTGCAAGGTCAGAATGCGCCCATTAGGAAACTTCAGGTCCACGCTTCCAGTATCAAGCACTTTGGCAGCACTAGAGTTCCCCATCGCCACTGTTCTCCCACGTTCAGGCTGGTAATATACAAATAGAAATTTATCAGCACAAACGTGCACATTTGCCCCAATATTTACTAACCACTCATTGGGTTCATAAACAATACAAAGTTCAGGTTTAGAGATTACATACTTGGTGATTCCGGTGGTCAAAGACTCAATTCCAGGTGCACCAGCATCCGGCTCATCGTCCTTGGGTCCAATCACCATGTTCACTAGCCCTTGATCCGCAGAACCTTGTGGCGCTTTTCCTTTCTTGGACGGACAGTCCCTAGAAAAGTGTCCACCTGTTCCACAGTTCCAGCAAGTCTGTTTTGCTTTTGGCTTTTTCTGGATGTTCTTTTTAGATTTCAACTTAAAGTTATCTTTAGATCCATTTTTAACAGCTTTTCCTCTGTTCTTAGCACTAGCAGTTATCAGATTGGCAGTTGCCTCCACAAGTACATTAACACCATTACTATGGTGCACTTCCTGGATCGATATTGCATTCATCAAGTCATTGAGTGTCAATCTTCTTTTACGGTGCTTAAGACTCATACTGAATTCCTCCCAAGCACGAGGAAACTTCTCAATGATCGACATGACTACGAACTTCTCAGGAATTTCTATAGCCCCATCCTTGAGTGATTGCAATATGATCTGGAATTCATCCACTTGATCAGTAACAGATTTCCCATCAACCATCCGATAATTCAGGAACTTAGACACACAGTATTTTTCAACACCAACATCGTCAGTGTTATAATTTGTGTTAAGTGATTCCCACAGCGAAGCAGCAGTGAGTGGAGCAGAACAGTATACATCGAAGAGCACATTCGACAGAGCCGAAAGAATGCATCCACAAACAACACCGTCCCTCTCCGCCCACCGAGCAGCAGCCTTTGCTGTTTCAGGGTCCTTATCGTCAATGGCAGGTAACTTCTCAGTCAGAATACCACTCATTCCCTTAATTGACAACCAGATCTTCTTGCGCTCCTGCCAGCGCTTGAAGTTCTTTCCAGCGAACTTCTCAGGCAGATCTGAGGTGTCAACAAGGGACTTGAATGGAGCAGTATTACCAGATGAAGTCATGATTAATAAATTCTATTAGACTGTTGGGATAAAATATTTGACCAGTTCAGATTAAATAGATTTAATCAATAAAGGGGAAATCGCGAATTCAATAGCAATACAGATTATAGCCAAAAGCATAACAGAAATAGAAAAGGAACGCGTACCAGGAAATTATTTTTGAACCACCCGCCCCACCCCCCACCACCCACCTACCCCTCCCCTACCCTACCCCCTATGTCTCAGAATGAATGCCCAAATTTCTTTTAAATTAGCTCTTGAGATCAAGCGCAACTTTAAATTATTTCGGACATTCATTTTGAGACGAAGGTGTTAGGATTGGAGTCCTAAACTATGAGGAAGAAAAGGAGAGTAAGTCGGGGGAGTTGGTGGAGATCAAAAAGGGTTCAAACCGGAGGAGGAGTTCCTGGCGGAGGAGCAGGCGGGCACTTGCCCTGGACCAGGCGGGCGCTCAAGTGGACAGTGAGTGATCCGCCTGAGGGAAACTAATTCAAGCGGGCACTTTCTTAGACCCAAGCGAGCGCTTGGTATGCCGCCTGGGCTGATTTGTTTCCTATTTTGACACAATCTCTTCTTAATTTGATTTAGATCTTTCTTGTACTGCTATATAAGCATAGATACGACCTAGAACACATTGTAGCAACATATTAGAAGGTGTCTAATAATATATTGACTTGGCAATTGCCCCGGACTAGTTCATGTGTTGAACGAACCGGGTAAACAATTCTTGTGTTCTTATGTGTGTGATTCTCTCATATTGTTCTTGTGGGTTTTATTGTTCTTGATCTAGATTGCAATGGGGTACCACTAAATTTCCAACAACTGGTATCAAGAGCTTTGGTTAGGAGGATTCAAAGTTTCATTAGTTGATTAATTTTGAATCACGTTCTTGGGGACTTTGTGAAGCAATCAAGATGCAGAACTCATCGAGAAATTCAACGGTGTGAATTTCACGTTTTGGAGGACAAGGGTTGAAGATTACCTTTATTGTAAGCATCTTCATAAACCCTTAGGTGCGAACCCGAAGACATGTCACAAGGGGATTGGGAGACGTTAGATCGGAAGGCGTTAGGAGCAGTAAGGAGCACTCTAACAGACGACGTTGCACGGAACGCAATGGAGGCCAAGACAACGTGGGGTTGCTACAGATGCTGTCAGACATGTATGAGAAGCCGTCTAATATCAATAAGGTGCATTTGATAAAGAGGTTTGCGAATGCGAAGAGTCGGAGGGGCAGACAACAGCAAGTCATATCGGCAGTTTCAAAGGTATGGTGGACCAATTGAAAAGTGTTGATATTACTTTCTCCGATGAAGTGTTAGCATGTTTTCTACTAAATCGTTGCCAGATAGTTAGGAGGTAAACTGTCACAACGATTAGTACGTCGAAACACCATTGGCGTATACGGAAGTTAGAGATCTCATCCTTCAAGAGGAGTTGAGAAGGAAAGTAAAAGGGAGAATCTTCCACAAATGGGGCTGCACTTAGGGTGGAGAGAAATAGGGAAGGGGAGGACCAAAAAGGGGAAAAATCCGGTCAGTGCTACAATTGTGGCACGATGGGTCATATCAGTTATGACTGTCCGGATAAGGATGGTGATGCACACTTGGTGGATGATGGAGATGTATTAATCCTAGGAGAGGAGCAATCAGGTGAAGATTGGGTGTTGGATTCTGGAGCTTCTTGTCATGCTAGTGGGGATGCAGAAACAATGGAGCGGTATAAAACTGGAGATTTTGGGGTTGTCTATCTTGGGATGATCAACCATTGAAGATCAAAGGTAAGGGGATGTGATGATGAAGACACCTAACGGGTCTGTTTTACAATTGCATGATGTGATGCATGTTCCGGACTTGAGAATAAGGGTGATTTCTGTGGGACAACTTGATGATGAAGGGTATGGTGTGACCTTCACTGGTGGGTCTTGGGAATTCATAAAAGGAGCTAAGGTGATAGCTCATGGGGTTAACGAGAAGATGTTGTACTCTACCTACAATGTCGACATTCGCTCGGGTGGGAGCAAGAGGCTAAGAGACCGGCCTATTGGTGTAGAAAGGAGAGACATCAAGAAACGGTATGTTAGGGGGGAGAAGGACACAAAGTTGATCAACGCGGTGTGGAAGTCCCAAGTGCCCTAACAGAGAGAGCGTGTTCAGACCAAGAGAAGACGATGCAAGAAACAAGGTGTGTCCAAGTTTCAAGGGGAAGCATTGCGAGGAAGGTGGGTCTGGAGGGAGAAGGCGAAGTTAGACTTGCAGAGAGAAATCAAGGTAGAAGCTGATTTGGGGAGGCAAGAACTATCTAACACGGAGAGGTTGAAACGTCGCTTGGTTTCAACTCGCCTTAGTACTTGAGCGGGGGCTCGGTAATGTCAAATCATATGGGGGTAAAATGTGTTCGAAGGTGTTCACTCCGTGGTAGGAGTTGATTGGTGTTTCTATGCTTATGAGTTTAGTCTCCAGGTGAGAGATTGTTAGGATTGGAGTCTTAAACTATGAGGAAGAAAAGGAGTCTAAGTCGGGGGAGTTGGTGGAGATCAAAAGGGTTCAAACCGGAGGAGGAGTTCCTGGCGGAGGAGCAGGCGGGCGCTTGCCCTGGACCAGGCGGGCGCTCAAGTGGACAGTGAGTGATCCGCCTGGGGGAAACTAATTCAAGCGGGCGCTTGCCTAGACCCAAGCGGGCGCTTGGTATGCCGCCTGGGCTGATTTGTTTCCTATTTTGACACAATCTCTTCTTAATTTGATTTAGATCTTTCTTGTACTGCTATATAAGCATAGATACGACCTAGAACACATTGTAGCAACATATTAGAAGGTGTCTAATAATATATTGACTTGGCAATTTCCCCCAGACGTAGTTCATGTGTTGAACGAACCGGGTAAACAATTCTTGTGTTCTTGTGTGTGTGATTCTCTCATATTGTGCTTGTGGGTTTTATTGTTCTTGATCTAGATTGCAACGGGGTACCACTAAATTTTCAACAGAAGAAAGTAGTTAGATTGATTTAAAATAAAAATGAAAAAAAAATTAATAATTAACTTTTAAGAATTAAAAAACAAGTAAGAAATATATTACTTCCTTCAAGCACAAACTCGACAGCAAGATAGGAAATATAATAAGCATGTTTTATAAATATCATGAACTACTAATGATTGTCACCATAATTTACTTGTTGTTTACGGCTTCATAGATTGAGATCATGAACTATCTATGATTTGAAAACATTAAAGCGGTGCTTGTAGTAGATTACAAAGTACAAGTTAGTTTTAGTTTGAAAGACATAAGGGAGGAAAATTTCAAAGAGTACTGTTTTATAATTTATCACCGTTAAACAATTATTGAGATAATGGAGTAAACTACATAATGTTCAATCTTGTTCTATCTACAACTTGTCGTAATACAACTACTGTGATCGAAATCAAAAATCGGATATCCTGTACACTAGAGGGGAATGAGGTCATACCATACACTTGGAAGTTGAGAAAACTCAATGTCTTATAGAGCTTTCTACGTAAGAGAAAGCAATATTGACTAGTGCCATCTATCATTCCCAACTTTATTTCAGTGTTCAAAGTTAATCGATTGTTGGCTCTTGTAATGGATTGGTTTGCATCCGATTTTGTCATAAGAACCACAAGTACGAGCAGAAGATGGGACAGATGTTTTGGCATATGGAACCCAGCCACACAAAAATTCAAACTCGTCCTGCCTCTGAGTTTGGTAATCTCTCAAATACTATAGTTGCGATAGACGAGCGAACCAGTAGGATTTTGGGATTGTCAAATTATTCTTGAGGTATAAAACCATATTTGTATAACCCTAATAACAAAGGAAGAAGAAGAAAAAAGAAAAATATATATATATTCCCTGACAAGAGAGAAGAGATGTAACATAGTCTTCATAAGTCTGGTTGATTAGGAAGGGAATTGAAATACCCAAAGTCTTTTTTTTTTTTTTAAAGTTTATCATGGTTAATGTATTTCCGGCACAAGTGAGAAAAGATTGTAACTATTCCAAACCAGTTATTCATCAACTCTGGTCTGGTGGTAGAAAATGAGACCATTCACAAGAGTGGTAGACTTAATAACACTCTTCGGGTTGAGAGCTTTCCTAATCTTGTACACAGCCGAAGCTGTACCTATAGCATGCTCCGCCGCACTCATTCCGTCATGGGTCACCTCTCTTGCTTGTTCTCCATACCGGATCAACAATCTGATAATATCTTAAGTCAACAAATCTTAAGAAAAGTAAAACAATATAACAGATATCCTAGCAGAAAGCCAAATTACAATAAAAAGGATCTTTATCGTATTGGCCGCTTTCACAAACACTCTCTCTCCCAAAATGATCTTCTCATTTGCCATTTTTTCATTTTCCCAAAAAGTTCTTCCCATGTTTACAATTACACATTCAAGTAATGTACTTTCCATTTAGGTTATTCCAAAATATGTGTTGAAGATAATATGTTTATGAACATTAACCTTATCGTATTACACGTCAAATTAAGAAAATTAGTTTGGTTATAAATTAAGGGTACTTACGGAAACTAAAGATGTTTTTAGAATCAAGGGTAAGTTATGTTAGTAGAGGGGGAATAATCATCTCAACTCAAGGACCCCGACATAGAAATATGTACAAAAGGGGAGAGGAAGAGAGAGGAATGACATACTGAATCCATCCAAGGAAGCGATAACAATTTCCCTAGTAAGTAAGAAGGTTGAAGAATTTCTTGCCAACACCTCTGTTTACTGTAGTGTTTAACTTGTGAAGAATCCCGACACTTTCACAACTCCTTAAAAGGATCCCAGCCGCCACATTCTCTGCCATCTTTGTTAGTTTCTGAAAGAACCTGTTCCTTAATATACACTTAAACAGGTAAAATGTTAGTGCACAAGAGGTCGACTGTCTTGACAGAGTAGGTCGACTGTCTTGAGGTGCAGTGTGTGTATGTAGAGTTATGCAGCGGAATAAAAATATAAATAAATAGAAGAATTTAATGAGTAAATAATATGTGACAAGTGTGTGAATAAGTGTGAGATAAGAAGACACAAACACAACGATATAACGTGGTTCAGAGCTTTTAGCAACTCTCCTACATCCACGCCTCACTGTCCTCAACAGTGAAGAAGCAATCCACTATAATACTTCGTCAAGAAATTACAATAAATTGCAAGAAAATTCCCTCAGAATTTTCTAACCTAATTAGCCTCACTAATTAAGCTTTGTACTTGTTGCAAAGTACAGAAAAAGAAAAAGAAAAAGGTTTCACAAATGTGAAGGTTTGGTGATCTCTAAACTGGCTCTTATGTAGCTATGTGAGATCTATGTTTTTTTTTTTAGCACAGATTTATAAATATCAAGAGTGCTTTGACAATTTGGATTTGCTTAGAAGCTTTTAACAAATTGTGTAATGGCTAAGACAATGTATTTGAAGGCTATTCTTCAGTTGTGCAGAGGTCTCTATTTATAGGTCTTCATATTATATCCGTTTGAGTTCCAACGGCCTTCAATATCTTGGAAATATATATGTCAGTCATTAAATTCTGTGAACAGTGTTTTTGACTTTTGACTTTATGTGTCAGTTTGACTGAGATGCTTTGAACAATTTGTTGAAGGTCTGCTATCTTGAAGGTCAGCTGTCTCGATATGATTATGAGATAGTAGACCAAGACTGATGTAGGTTTTGATCATTATCAGTTTGTAATGAGTGTCTTGATGATTTCCAGTTTGCTTCTTTGGTACTCCAAGATGTGTTTCTTAATTTATTTGTCAAAACACTTAGTTAAGAACTAGGGTTCTAACAATTTCCCCCTTTTTGGGAAATAATTAAGAGGCAGAGCAACATCTGTAAGAGAAATTAATCTATATTGAAACAAAACACAATTAGATCACAAAGAGATGTAAAGGTTTAAGCTTACATCCCAAAAAAAATTGTTCAAAAATAATAGAGCAAGTATTGAGATAAAAAAGACTTAGTGAAATAGAGCTTCAATACTGTCATCACTTTGGTACTCAGGTTCAGGTTGTGCTTCTCCAAGGTCTACTGCAGTCAGATGTCTTTCTCTTTCAAGATTTAGCAGTTGAAGTTACTTTTTGTTGAACCTGAAGTAGTACAGCTTGTTGTTCCAAGTGAGACTCATTCTTTCATCATACTGAATGCCATGGTTGATCAGTTGACTCTTTTTCAGCAAGGGTTCCTTCTTTCCCAGTTTTCTTGAAACTGAAGGAGCAGGACCAAGTAGAAGATGTCTTGTTGTAGCTTGATCTCTTGATGGTGGTTGATCTTGGGTAAAGATTTCTTGAGCCTGAGTGACATCTCTGAAGTTTCTTGGATGGGTTAAAGCTTCAGTCTGGTCAACTGTCTTGCCAGCAAATGTTTCTTGGACAAGCTTGGTCAAGTCAATTCTGAGTCCTTTCATTTGAGCTCTCACATAGTTCCCAACTGCATTGATGTCTTCATGAGTGGCAGTAGGAAATGTGGATGGGTATGCAGGCACAACTGGATCAGGTATTAGAGGGCAGGAATATTGATGAAAAGGGTCTTGAAGAGATGGTTCATTTGGGAAAATTGAAGGACTAGAAGGATTCCTCCAAATAATCTCTTGAGAGCATAAAAACCAAACACCTTTTCACAGACCAGTTTCCAATTATGACTTTGATGAGGTCAATGCATTTGGTCAGAACTACTCCAGATTGCATATGCAGGCCTTCATTGAGCTTGGGAGATAACCATTGGGAGAAGAACTTTTCCCATTGAGCCATTTTACCTCCAGTTAGGCTTGAGGGGACAAGAGGAGTCTCATGGATGTAGAGGTGGTTCATGGCTAGTCTGAAGGTCTTCCACTCATTGTGCACAAAAAATATTCTTCCAGCAAGCTCTCTAGCAGTCATTTTCAGCTGGGCTTTTGAGTAGGTCCATTACTTACTGGAGATAGCAGAGCTGAAGATTTATTGGGGAAACTCAAGATGGTCAAAGGAAAGACCAAGAGGAAGAATGGATGAGATAGATAGATCCACTGGATAGGAAATGAACCAGGGAGGGGGTACATAGTATAGGTAAGCAAGTTGGTTGAGAAGAATGGATCTGTTGAGGAGTTGTATGGACCAGGAGAAATGATATCAAAGGATGAGTTGGAGTGAATGTGGGGGTCATCTATTCTGGAAGGAGGAATGGAGGAGGAAGATTGACCAGTATGAGGGGTTTTGTCTAGCCCAAGACTTTTCCAGGTGACCTCAAAACCAAACTTTTCTTCCAGTTCATGAAATTTGGAAATCTTTTCCATATCAGATAAGGCAGAGTAGGCTTCTTTGTCAAAAGGGTTATCTTCAACAAGGATGGCTTTTCCCTTTCCAGATGAGATAGGTAGGGAGGAAGAGGGATGAATAGGTCTCTCAATGGTTAATTGGGTTGAAGGAATTGTTTTTGGGGCACTGGGAAGAGATTGGGCAAGGTCAGTTATCATGGCCACAGTTCTACCCAAGTCAACTGTCTGACCCTGTGTATCTTCAAAATTATCATTTCCCCTTTCTTGTTCAACTGAAAGCACAAAACTATCAAGAATTATATTCCCCCTTTCTGTTTCAACAGCTACTTCCTCAAATTGAGATAACAGACCAGGAGTGGGCATGAATGAGGAATATAGAGGACCTAAAGATATAGGAGAGAGAGGAGGGGGTGAGGAAGCCTTTTTGGTTTGAGATTGAGTGAGGGTTTTGAGGGCTTCTGCAGCTTCTTGAGCTCCTGAACTTAAGGTTTCAGTAGAAGAGCTATGAGGTGCAGGGTCAAAATCAAAGGGTTAGGGGGAGAGATAGAGGGAGAAGGAGGTGGTGATTCTTCTTCAGGATAATCAATTTTCTTCTCTTGCTAAGGGGTATGACTGAGACTATGGGAACTTCATCTATATTAATGGTTCATTTTCTTTTTGAAGTCTCTTGGATTTTCTGGAGGGTTGGGATTTGGATATTTCTGGTATTGGAGTTTGTTTAGGTTTGGCTTTTGTTCTTTTGTAATTTTTGGGGAGGGAGAAGGGGTTTGAGTGGTGCTGGGACCAGGAGTAGAGGGTGGAGGTGCTTCAATAAGCAAAGGTGGAATGATTTTGGCTAGAGGTTCATGCACAATGGAGTCATCATCCAGGTCTACTATCTTGGGTCCTTTGTCTTTCCTACCTTTTCCCTTAATGTTATGAATCATTTCAGCTAGGGTCTCTCTTTCAATATCACTTCCAGAGATTGATGAGGTATGGGTAGGTGAGTTATCATCTCCAATGGGTTCTTGTACCTTACCTTGTTGTTTGTAAGAAAAGGTATGAATACTAAAAACCTTGTATCTGTGATGGTCTGCTTGGCTATCATAGGGGGCTGGGACTCTAACTCTCATTGTTCTCCCAATGTGAAGCAAAATCCCACTCATGAATCTATAAAGCCCAGGATTTGTGGAGGATTTGAATTTGATTTTGAGGGGATGATGACCAGATCTAAGCCTAAAGTTAGACAACAGCACAAAACTCCAGTTTGTGGTTTGAACTTTGTGTAACAAACATAATAATTGCTTCCACTCATTGGGGCTCATGACATGATGAGAGGAGGTCTTTCCACACAAACCTTTCATAATTACATCAGCTAAGATGGAGAATTTGGTAAAAGGGAACTTTTTATAGACATGTTTGTCACTTTGGTAATTAGGCCATCCTTCTATAGTAGCAGTTTGGGAAGAGTAGTTGATGTTGGAATTCCAAATGTTTGTAATCATGTGGGGTTCATTTAAGGTTCCATAAGTAGCAGCAATATCACTATGAGATATGGTGTAGGAGGTACCTTGGATGGTGAATTGGATATTGTGTTGCTGAGTCCATACTCCATTGTCGTAGATGTGAGAACGGGAGTATAGGAAGAATTGGATGCTTGGATTCCATGAATGTCCTAAGCTTTTCATTTGAGAGAAGTTCTCCGATCCATCCACCAGCTGGATTAATGTAAAATGACTTTTTGATGCGATATCCATGAGCGGATGAAGACATTTTTCTAGGGTTTGAGAGAAAGAAGCAGAGGATGTAACGGTCAATTTTTTGAATGAGGAGGAAGGGTTTTATAAAAATGATAGGTTACTAGAAATGGTGGCTTTTAAGAGTTTAGGGGACAGCGGTAGAAAGGTGAAAGGACATGCCCTTTAATGGAAAAACATAAGTGATGTGGACAAGCAGGTGACTCATCACAGTCGTAACTGTTAAAGCAGTAACTATCTTCTTTTTATGTTTACGCAGAGGACATAGCGTAAACGAGCAACATTCTTTATACCCTCAATAAATATTGACATGGTTAAGTCCAATATTCTTCTATTAATCCAGTAATTTCAGTCAACTTGATTTTAGCATATCAAATCAGCCTTACTGGAATACATCTTTTGAGGTCTACTGTCATCATTGTATCTATAACATTCATTCTCGAGGTGAATTAAATGATGTGAAATCTTTCTATATAAGAAGCATTTGTTGGTGAATTATACATCACAACAGAAAATATTCAGATTTATAGAGAGTTCAAGTAAGATAGTAGACCTTCTTCATTCAAAATTTCTTCAAAAAAAATGGGTAGACTAACAAACATTTTTAGCCCAAGCAAGATGTCTGATCTTGTAAAGAAGTTGAAATTTAAGGAGAAGGAGGAAGAGGTGGAGGATAACAAGTTTTTGAAGGAGTATAGGGAGTATCAGGCACAAAAAGCCTTGATAAGTGAGCAGGAGGTGGATCAATTGCTTCCAAATGATCCACTTAAAAAGGTGGAATTGATGGAGAGGTCTATTAAGAAAGAAATGTGGCTCCATGCTAGAGAAGAGTTTGTTAAGGAAGAAAGAAAGAAGCTGAAGAGAGGGGAGGAGGTAGAAAAGAGGTGTGACATTGGCAAGGGCAAAGCCAAAATATCATAAATTGAAGAAGACATAGGACCTAAAAGGTCTTTGCTTGATCTTTTGCAGGAGGAGATGAAGGTTGATTTAGTGATAGGCAAGAAAGGAGAGAGGGGGGAAGGCCAAGGAGACAATTATGATGGAAGTTCTTATACTAAGACCAGCTCATTTTCCCTTTTATCAAGTAAGTATTTTGCTTGCTGTAGTCCACTCAGATTTGGGAATAAGGAGGAGGGAAGCTTTAGATCAAATGAGGCATATGTGTTTAGTGAGAGTCATAATTCCTCTGGTACTTTCAGCTTCTTATCACCTTTAGATACTTTCCCTAAGCCACAGGAAGCAAGGAATTGTTGGCCTAAATCTGTATGGCCTTCATCAAATCAGTCTGTCAGAGGAGTTGAGTCGTGGAGATGGGATAGTAGACTCATTCTGGAGAGATCTGATGAATCAGGTCAGCCATTTGTTGGGACATCATATGGAGGGATGAAGGAGGAGGTAGATACGTCAGCAGAGTGCTCTTTTGTTGAAGGACCATGGAAGTCAGAGGAGTAATTTCTGAGAATTGAAGATAGTTGACTTAGTGGAGAGGTCGGCTGTCTTGAGTGAAGATGGAGCAGATGACATGTTTTTGGCTCCTTTTGGTTTATAGGAGTAGGGAAGCCTTTTATGGCGCATTTTTGTTGTATTTTACTCCTTTTAGATATGTACTCCATTAAGTTTTAATGATATCTCCCTTTTATTTGCTTGGCATGTTCAGCATTCCCATGTTTGCCCTTAAGTAGCTGAATCTTTGTTCATCAAGTGCCTTTGTGAGAATGTCAGCTAGTTGATTCTCAGTGCACACATGAGAACGACATATATCACCCTTTTCAACATGATCTCTTATGAAATGGTGTCTAACTTCAATGTGCTTTGTTTTAGAATGCTGGACTGGATTCTCAGTCATTGCTATAGCACTTGTATTGTCACAAAAGATAGGAATATGATCTTAAAAAATTCCAAAGTCTTTGAGTTGATTTCTGAGATAAAGGACTTGTGAACAACACATAGGCCAGCAGCAACATATTCTGCTTCTGCAGTTGATGTTAGCAACTGATGTTTGTTTTTTTTGCTGCACCAACTTATAATTCTTGAGCCAAGGAACTGACAACTACCACTGGTGGATTTCCTATCCAAGTTGCATCCAGCATAGTCTGAATCAGTATATCCAATAAGAGATAAAGGAGATTCCTTAGGATACCAAATTCCAAAATCAGGAGTCCCTTTAAGGTATCTTAAAATCCTTTTTACTGCAGCTAAATGAGATTCCTTAGGATCTGCTTGAAATCTTGCACATAAGCAAACACTGAACATAATGTCAGGTCCAGAGGCAGTGACATAGAGAAGAGATCCAATGAAGCTTCTATACAAAGTTTGATTCACACTTTGACCTTCAGGATCTGCATGTAATTTTACAGTTGTTGATAGAGGAGTTTTGGTTGTAGAGACATTTTGCATATCAAATTTCATCAGCATATCTCTAGTGTATTTCCCTTGATTTATAAAGATTCCATTGGGCAATTGCTTGACTTGCAGACCCAAAAATAAAGTGAGCTCTCCTATCATGCTCATTTCAAATTTTTCTTGCATTATTGATCCAAATTCCTTGCAGAGATCATCATTAGTTGAGCCAAATATAATATCATCCACATAAATTTGAATGAGTAGAATATCTTGGTTGGTCTTTTTGATGAACAGAGTTTTTATCAATTTGCCCTTTTGAAAAACCTTTTTCAAGTAGGAAATTAGATAATGTTTCATACCAAGCTCTAGGGCTTGTTTGAGTCCATACAGAGCTTTATCCAGTTTGTAGACATGATCTGGGAATTTTGGGGATTCAAATCTAGGAGGTTGTGCACAAAGACCTTTTCATGAAGAACACCATTTAGAAAGCACTTTTAACATCCATTTGACATACAATCATATTCTTGGATGATGAATAGGCAAGAAACAGCCTAATTGCTTCTAGTCTAGCAACTGGAGCATAGGTTTTCATCATAGTCAATACCTTCTTCTTGTCTATAGCCTTGAGCTACCAATCTTGCTTTGTTCCTGATGACTGTACCATCTTCATTCATCTTGTTTCTGAACACCCATCTAGTTCCAATAATGGTTTTGATTTTTAGGTTTAGGAACAAGTTTCCAAACTTTGTTTCTTTCAAACTGTTCAAGCTCTTCCTCCATTACTTCTATCCAATCTGCATCAA
>JAOWBW010001437.1:201823-258534 GCA_026119855.1 Campanula takesimana
AAAACTGTCCTCAAGTGTTGCTCGTGCTCCTCTCTAGATTTAGAGTAGACAAGAATGTCGTCGATGAAAACCACTACAATTGAGTCAAGGTAAGGATGGAAAACCCGGTTCATCAAATCCATAAATACGGCAGGCGCGTTCGTCAACCCAAACGGCATAACCAAGAACTCGTAATGACCATAACGAGTGCGAAAAAGCAGTCTTCTGAATATCCTCCGATCGAATCTTAAACTGATGTTACCCACTCCTCAAATCAAGTTTAGAAAACACAACTGAGCCTTGAAGCTGATCAAATAAATCATCAATGTGAGGTAGAGGATACTGTTCTTCACTGTAACCTGATTCAATTCCAGTAATCGATACACAATCTCAATGAACCATCTTTCTTCCGCACAAAACAAAAACCGGTGCTCCCCACGGGGGAAACACTAGGGCGGATAAAACCCTCGATCAAGCAACTCTTGCAACTGAACCTTTAGTTCCTTCAATTCTGCGGGAGCCAACCTATACGGTGCCTTTGAAATCGGAGCTGTACCCGGCAAAAGATCTATACAAAATTCTATCTCACAATCGGGAGGCATATATATTCAGAAGAGAAAACATCGGGAAATTCCCTAACTACCCGGACACTCTCCAAACTAGGGGATTCTTTCCTAGTATCAAGAACACTAGCCAAATACCCCTCACAACCACGGGTGCAACAATTTTCTCGCTTTCACATAAGAAATGATACGAACATTCCTACCCAAAGGCATAGCCTCAAAAAACAAATTTAGGCACATTGGGGATAGAAAAAGTAACAACTTTCCTACGACAATCACAGAGGCATGAAACTTACTCAACCAATCCATACCCAAATAACATCAAGTCCTGAATAGGAAGGACTACCAAGTCTGCACACAAGGACACGACACATAAAGCACATCACAAGCACGAAATACTTATCGGTCACCAAACATTCTCCCATAGGAGTTGACACCTCTAAGACATAAGGCAATGACTCAGATGCAGCATTTAGCAGAGAAGCAAATGCACAGATGTGTAAGAATGAGATGATCCTGGATCTACTAACGCTCGTGCGCTCACACTAGATATAGAAATAATACCTCCAATAACTGTGGGATCATCTGTGGCATGATGTTGATTCATTGCAAACACTTTCCCTTGGACCTTGGGCTTTCCCGTAGCATCCCTTTTCTGACCCTGAGTAGTACCAACTCTGACCCGGATGGTTGACCTCTGAATCTCGGGCAATCCTTCACAAAATGCCCCAACTGCCCACAGCTAATACATTTCCCCTATTTCTTCCAACACCGGTCCTCGGAATGACCTTCCTTTTGGCAATATGAACAAAGTCTCCTATTTTGGTTCCCTTGGTTCCCGGGTTCCTTGGGATTGGTTGCCCTCGGGACTGAGATTGTCCCCCAAAGTTACCTCGGTTATTAAAACGTGATTGTGGCTTGCTCTGCCCTCCTTGCTTGCTAGTGTTAGTAACCTCGACCTTCTTCTTATGCTCCTCTATGTCTTGCTCGATCAAGTATGCACGGTCTACCGCATCCTGGAATGTCACAATCCTCTGGGCTATAAGTGAGTACGGATAAAGTCTTCAAACCCCGAATGAATCTCATGGCCTTCTGCTCCTCAGTCCTCACAAGATAGTCACAATACCGGGCTAATTCTGTGAACTTAGCCGAGTATTGAGCTATAGACAACAAACCTTGCTCCAAGTTGAGTAGCTCGATCTCCTTTCGGTTCTGGTCCACTACCGGGATAAAATGCTATTTGAACTTCCGCACAACAATATTCCCATGCATACACTGTGTGAGTGTCATCCCAACTAGCTTTAACTCCTTTCCACCAATGCTCGGCGGCACTCACAAGCTTATAAGCCGCAAACCGGACCCTATCCTCGTCCGTGCATCCAAACACATCATAGATTTTCTCCATAGACTCAACCCATAGTTCGGCCTTCTTCACATCGGGCTCACCGTCAAACTCTCTTGGTTTTAATTTCAGAACTGCTCCAACCCGTAACGTGGAGGTGGCACATGCTCCTCTCTTGGCCCTTGGTCATGAATAGCCTTATGGCCGCCTCAAACATGCCTTGGAACATGGCACGGTTCTCTTCTGAAGATCATTTTGATTCTGAGTCCCACTAGAACCTTCACCTGTTCTTCTTCTAGCCATTGGAAACAAGTACCTGCATAAAACATCAACCGTTACTCACTCCGAACACGACTACCCTCCTAGGTCATACAAGTCCACCTAGACTTATACTTAGAGCCAACCATGGCTCTGATACCAACTGTCGCGACCCCGACCCGCGGGCCCGGAGTACGAGAGCTGGACGTCGACTTACTAATCAAAATACCAAAATATCGGAGATAGAAATTTTCATTTCATATCAAATATGATAACACAAGGTTGGGAATACAATTTAACAACAACAATGTACTAGTGTAAGCCCCATAAGCTCACACTACAAAATAATAAAAATAACAAATCTTAGTGACGTCAAAGTGTGGTACAACTATCCCCAAAGAGTTACACATTTATATAAATGTAAACCCACCAATACACACTTGCCCCAAAAGCTCAACCCTCGCGACGTCCTCGTGATCAGCGAGTCTAATTCCTTGGTCCTGGGGGGGGGGGTTAAAGAAAAAACAAAGAAAAAAGAAAGGGGGTGAGATAAATCTCAATAAGTTACTAATGCAACTACATGACATGCTATGATTCAATAATCAACAATAAATCACATAGCACATAGCAATTATCATGTAACATATAGCAGCGGAAATAAACAATTAACAAAGGATATAAGCCAAGGTTTCCCAACTGATATAACCAAATAAAGGTCGCTGCGCAGCTTCAACCATCAACCAAATCAACATCTTCATAATAGCATGAGAGCTGAAGAGAAACCCCCGGTACCGGAACCAATAACCAAGTAACGTGCCACAAAGGGCGGGAGCCATGCCACAAAGTCATGCTCCAAAACGCCTAGCTAGAATACTCACAAAAGGAGCTAGCTCATCCCATCCAAGGCCAATCTGGATGAGGAAAGAAGGACCAATGGGCGATGCTATACTGGACTTGGCTTGTGCCATTATAGCATTATCCATTAACCAGCTGGACTTTCAAATAAAAGCTAAGTAATAAAATACTAGCACGATACATAACTATTGATTCCAAAGTAGGGAACCATTCCAATTAAATTACCACAAAGGTAAACCAATCCGAATAACACATCAAAGATGATCCACATTCCCAAAACGGTACTTAAATAAATTTCATAACATTTTTATTCACAAAGGAACCAATTCCAATTACTAACGTGTTCCACGATGTTAATTTAAGTTAATTTGAGAAGATAAATTAAAACTAGGGAAGCAATCAAGTTTAAACAAGCAAAGGGCAACATTCCAGACCAGGCGGGCGGGCGGGTGCGCGGGCAAGGGCAGGCGGGCGCTTATTTGCCCAGAAGGTCAGGCCGCAGAAAAAGGGGATGCGGGCGGGCGCCTGGTCCAACCCGGGCGGGCGCTCGGTCGCCGGGCTGGGAGGGATTTCAGCAGGGTTTACCATGGTTTCTCCCCATTTCTCCAATCAACCAACAATCAACACTTCCCACAAGATCAACAAGGTACCCAACAACATTTAAACTTTAAAATGGACCAAAACAACATCATCTAACAACCCAAGCCAAGATTAATTCCCTCAAAGCAAATATGAACTCTTAATCAAATATCACAAAATGAGTAATCAATCAAACACTTCAAAACTCAACCAAAGATCAATGTATCTCATCTAAATCATCATATGAACATAGAATGAGCATTTTAACATAAAATGGGGGAAAGTAAACTTACTTGAATTTTCTCAAAGTTTCCGGAACTCGAATATTTTTATCCCTCTACGATCCTAACGACGATCTAAACAAGTTTCATGTTTTAAGAAATGAGAAATAACAAGAGGAAGATGGTTAGATTGAAGAGAGAAGGAAGAGAGAAAAACTTACCCACAACATAGGAGAGAGAGAGAGAGAGAGTTGCTGGGAGAGAGATGGAGAGTGAGGGAGAAGAGTGAGGGAGGAGGAAGAGTAGGGAGGGAGTAGGAGAATGATTTAAAAGAACTTACACTAAGGCCCCCTCCTCTACTAACACAAATACTTACACTCCATACTAACAATTAAGACCCAACAATACTACACTAACCCAAATAAAATGCTAGGCATAAATTATTATAACACATAAATTGCACACATAAATATTTTAAATAAATAATAATTTAAATAAATAAATAAGCAAATAAATAAATAATAATTATTTATTACTAATAAAATAGAGCCTAGTTTTCGGGTCGTGACATTCACTCCCCCTTAAAGAAAATTCGACCCGAATTTTAACGAGACTTACCCGAATTAAAAAGCCACGGATATTTCCTCTCGATCTCATCTCGGAGCTCCCACGTCGACTCCTCGATATTATGATTCTTCCAAAGGACTCTAACCAACGCAATGCTTTTGTTCCTCAACTCTTGGACTTTGGAATCTAAAATCCGAACCGGTCGTTCCTCGTAAGTCATATCGGGCTTAATATCCTCCGGTATCCTCGGTAACACGTGAGAAGGATCATGAACGTACTTCCGAAGCATAGAAACGTGAAAGACGTTGTGCAACCGGTCTAAGGATGACGGCAACGCAAGACGATATGCTAGAAGTCCCACCTTTCCCAAAATCTCGAACGGACCTATAAACCTCGGAGCCAATTTGCCTTTCTTCCCGAACCTTCGAATACCCACCTTCGGAGATACTTTCAAGAACACAAAATCACCGGTCTGAAAACTAAGATCTCGCCTTCGGTTATCTGCATAGCTCTTATGTCGACTCTGGGCTGTTTTCAATCGATCCCGGATAACCCTAACTTTTTTAACTGAATCCTGAAGCAAATCAATACCCACGATCTTCGCTTCACCGACCTCATCCCAACAAATAGGCGATCTACATTTCCTCCCATACAAAGCCTCATACGGTGCCATACCAATGCTCGACTGATAGCTATTATTGTAGGCAAACTCTGCAAGCGGTAGGTGTGAATCCCACGAATCCGGAAAGTCAACTGTGCAAGCCCGTAACATATCCTCGAGAATCTGAATGGTCCTCTCACACTGACCGTCAGTCTGAGGATGAAATGCTGTGCTAAACCTCAAGTCGGTACCCAAAGCCTTATGTAATGACTGCCAAAATCGGGATGTAAACCTGGGGTCTCTGTCCGACACAATACTAACCGGAACACCATGTAATCTGACAATCTCATGAATATACAAATTCACAAGTTTCTCCATCAAATAGGAAATTTCAATGGGTAAGAAATGAGAAGACTTAGTCAACCTGTCCACGATCACCCAAACTGCATTGAACTTTCTTCGAGTCCTGGGTAGTCCGGTTACAAAATCCATCGTAATGTGTTCCCACTTCCACTCGGGTATCTCAAGAGGCTGAAGTAAACCTGCGGGTCTCTGATGCTCTGCTTTAACTTGTTGACAGGTCAAACATTTCGATACATAGTCTGCGATCTCCCTCTTCATGTTAATCCACCAAAATTGTTGTTTCAAATCCTGATACATCTTCGTACTCCCGGGATGGATGGTATACCTCGATTTGTGACCCTCATCAAGAACGCGCTGTTTAATCCCATTAACATCCGGAACACACAATTTGCCACGGAAAGTCAAAACTCCAATCGGGCTAACAGAAAAATCCTCGAAGTTCTTCTCTTTCAATTTACCCATTATTTTCACCAACTCGGGATCTTCTTTCTGAGCTTCCTTTATCCTCTGAATTAGGGTCGGAGATACCCTAATATTTGCAAAAATAGCCCCATGTCTCGATTCACGAGGAGACCAATCTCGCACATCCTCAAGCATCTTCCACTCACGGACCATCATCGAAGCCACATAAGACTTCCTACTAATCGTATCGGCGACCACATTTGCTTTTCCCGGGTGATAAGATATTGTACAATCGTAATCCTTTAAAAGCTCCATCCACCTACGCTGCCGGTTGTTCAATTCCTTTTGAGAGAAGAGGTATTTCAAACTCTTGTGATCGGTAAAAATCTCGAACTTCGCTCCATATAGGTAATACTTCCACTTATGCAACGCAAATACAATTGCCGCTAACTCCATGTCATGAGTCGAACAATTCTGCTCACTAGGGGTCAACTTCCTCGAAGCATACGCAATCACTTTCCCATTCTGCATCAAAACGCAACCCAAACCCTCTTTCGAAGCATCACTATAAATAACTAAGTCGTCGTTCCCATTCGGTAATGCAAGAATCGGTGCAGTAGTCAACCTCTTCTTCAATTCCTCAAAACTGTTTTGACATTTTTCACTCCATACAAACGGTACATCCTTCCGGGTCAACTGAGTCATCGGAGTAGCAATCCTCGAAAACCCTTCTATAAACCTTCTGTAATATCCGGATGAACCCAGAAAACTTCTGATCTCGGTCACTGACTCGGGTCTCTTCCAATCCACTATGGCTTCTATCTTTGAAGGATCCACCGATATCCCATCTTTCGAAATAACATGACCCAGAAAAGAAACTTTCTCAAGCCAAAATTCGCATTTACTAAACTTCGCAAACTATTTCTCCCTCGCAAGAACGGATAAAACTGTCCTCAAGTGTTGCTCGTGCTCCTCTCTAGATTTAGAGTAGACAAGAATGTCGTCGATGAAAACCACCACAATTGAGTCAAGGTAAGGATGGAAAACCCGGTTCATCAAATCCATAAATACGGCAGGCGCGTTCGTCAACCCAAACAGCATAACCAAGAACTCGTAATGACCATAACGAGTGCGAAAAGCAGTCTTCGGAATATCCTCCGATCGAATCTTCAACTGATGGTACCCACTCCTCAAATCAAGTTTAGAAAACACAACTGAGCCTTGAAGCTGATCAAATAAATCATCAATGTGAGGTAGAGGATACTTGTTCTTCACTGTAACCTGATTCAACTTCCGGTAATCGATACACAATCTCAATGAACCATCTTTCTTCCGCACAAACAAAACTGGTGCTCCCCACGGGGAAACACTAGGGCGGATAAACCCTCGATCAAGCAACTCTTGCAACTGAACCTTTAGTTCCTTCAATTCTGCAGGAGCCAACCTATACGGTGCCTTTGAAATCGGAGCTGTACCCGGCAAAAGATCTATACAAAATTCTATCTCACGATCGGGAGGCATATTATATTCAGAAGAGAAAACATCGGGAAATTCCCTAACTACCCGGACACTCTCCAAACTAGGGGATTCTTTCCTAGTATCAAGAACACTAGCCAAATACCCCTCACAACCACGGTGCAACAATTTTCTCGCTTTCACATAAGAAATGATACGAACATTCCTACCCAAAGGCATAGCCTCAAAAACAAATTTAGGCACATTGGGGATAGAAAAAGTAACAACTTTCCTACGACAATCAATAGAGGCATGAAACTTGATCAACCAATCCATACCCAAAATAACATCAAAGTCCTGAATAGGAAGGACTACCAAGTCCGCACACAAGACACGACCACATATAAGCACATCACAAGCACGAAATACTCTATCGGTCACCAAAAATTCTCCATAGGAGTTGACACCTCTAACACATAAGGCAATGACTCAGATGCAGCATTTAGCAGAGAAGCAAATTGCACAGATATGTAGGAATGAGATGATCCTGGATCTACTAACGCTCGTGCGCTCACACTAGATATAGAAATAATACCTCCAATAACTGTGGGATCATCTGTGGCTTGATGTTGATTCATTGCAAACACTTTCCCTTGGACCTTGGGCTTTCCCGTAGCATCCCTTTTCTGACCCTGAGTAGTACCAACTCCTGACCCGGATGGTTGACCTCTGAATCTCGGGCAATCCTTCGCAAAATGCCCCAACTGCCCACAGCTAATACATTTCCCCTGTTTCTCCCAACACCGGTCCTCGGAATGACCTTCCTTTTGGCAATATGAACAAAGTCTCCTATTTTGGTTCCCTTGGTTCCCGGAAGTGTTACCCGGGTTCCTTGGGATTGGTTGCCCTCGGACTGAGATTGTCCCCCAAAGTTACCTCGGTTATCAGAACGTGATTGTGGCTTGCTCTGCCCTCCTTGCTTCCTAGTGTTAGTCACCTCGACCTTCTTCTTATGCTCCTCTATGTCTTGCTCGATCAAGTATGCACGGTCTACCGTATCCTGGAATGTCACAATCCTCTGGGCTATAAGCTGAGTACGGATAGAAGTCTTCAAACCCCGAATGAATCTCATGGCCTTCTGCTCCTCAGTCCTCACAAGATAGTCACAATACCGGGCTAATTCTGTGAACTTAGTCGAGTATTGAGCTATAGAGAACAAACCTTTCTCCAAGTTGAGTAGCTCGATCTCCTTTCGGTTCTGGTCCACTACCGGGATAAAATGCTCTTTGAACTTCCGCATAAACAATTCCCATGCATACACTGTGTGAGTGTCATCCCAACTAGCTTTAACTCCTTTCCACTAATGCTCGGCGGCACCCACAAGCTTATAAGCCGCAAACCGGACCCTATCCTCGTCCGTGCATCCAAACACATCATAGATTTTCTCCATAGACGCAACCCATAGTTCGGCCTTCTTCACATCGGGCTCACCGTCAAACTCTCTTGGTTTTAATTTCAGAAACTGCTCCAACCCGTAACGTGGAGGTGGCACATGCTCCTCTATTGGCCCTTGGTCATGAATAGCCTTCATGGCCGCCTCAAACATGCCTTGGAACATGGCACGGTTCTCTTCCTGAAGATCATTTTGATTCTGAGTCCCACTAGAACCTTCACCTGTTCTTCTTCTAGCCATTGGAAACAAGTACCTGCATAAAACATCAACCGTTACTCACTCCGAACACGACTACCCTCCTAGGTCATACTAGTCCACCTAGACTTATACTTAGAGCCAAACCATGGCTCTGATACCAACTGTCGCGACCCCGACCCCGCGGGCCCGGAGTACGCGAGCTGGACGTCGACTTACTAATCAAAATACCAAAATATCGGAGATAAAAATTTCATTTCATATCAAAATATGATAACACAAGGTTTGGAATACAATTTAACAACACCAATGTACTAGTGTAAGCCCCATAAGCTCACACTACAAAATAATAAAATATACAAATCTTAGTGACGTCAAAGTGTGGTACAACTATCCCCAAAAGAGTTACACATTTATATAATGTAAACCCACCAATACACACTTGCCCTAAAAGCTCAACCCTCGCGACGTCCTCGTGATCAGCGAGTCTAATTCCTTGGTCCTGGGGGGGGGGTTAAGGAAAAACAAAGATAAAAAGAAAGGGGGTGAGATAAATCTCAATAAGTTACTAATGCAACTACATGACATGCTATGATGCAATAATCAACAATAAATCACATAGCACATAGCAATTATCATGTAACATATAGCAGCGGAAATAAACAATTAACAAAGGATATTAGCCAAGGTTTCCCAACTGATATAACCAAATGAAGGTTGCTGCGTAGCTTCAACCATCAACCAAATCAACATCTTCATAATAGCATGAGAGCTGAAGAGAAACCCCCGGTACCGGAACCAATAACCAAGTAACGTGCCACAAAGGGCGGGAGCCATGCCACAAAGTCATGCTCCAAAACGCCTAGCTAGAATACTCACAAAAGGAGCTAGCTCATCCCATCCAAGGCCAATCTGGATGAGGAAAGAAGGACCAATGGGCGATGCTATACTGGACTTGGCTTGTGCCATTATAGCATTATCCATTAACCAGCTGGACTTTCAAATAAAAGCTAAGTAATAAAATACTAGCACGATACATAACTATTGATTCCAAAGTAGGGAACCATTCCAATTAAATTACCACAAAGGTAAACCAATCCGAATAACACATCAAAGATGATCCACATTCCCAAAACGGTACTTAAATAAATTTCATAACATTTTTATTCACAAAGGAACCAATTCCAATTACTAACGTGTTTCACGATGTTAATTTAAGTTAATTTGAGAAGATAAATTAAAACTAGGGAAGCAATCAAGTTTAAACAAGCAAAGGGCAACATTCCAGACCAGGCGGGCGGGCGGGCGGGCGCGCGGGCAAGGGCAGGCGGGCGCTTATTTGCCCAGAAGGTCAGGCCGCAGAAAAAGGGGAGGCGGGCGGGCGCCTGGTCCTACCCGGGCGGGCGCTCGGTCGCCGGGCTGGGAGGGATTTCAGCTGGGTTTACCATGGTTTCTCCCCATTTCTCCAATCAACCAACAATCAACACTTCCCACAAGATCAACAAGGTACCCAACAACATTTAAACTTTAAAATGGACCAAAACAACATCATCTAACAACCCAAGCCAAGATTAATTCCCTCAAAGCAAATATGAACTCTTAATCAAATATCACAAAATGAGTAATCAATCAAACACTTCAAAACTCAACCAAAGATCAATGTATCTCATCTAAATCATCATATGAACATAGAATGAGCATTTTAACATAAAATGGGGGAAAGTAATCTTACTTGAATTTTCTCAAAGTTTCCGGAACTCGAATATTTTTAGCCATCTACGATCCTAACGACGATCTAAACAAGTTTCATGTTTTAAGAAATGAGAAATAACAAGAGGAAGATGGTTAGATTGAAGAGAGAAGGAAGAGAGAAAAACTTACCCACAACATAGGAGAGAGAGAGAGAGAGAGTTGCTGGGAGAGAGATGGAGAGTGAGGGAGAAGAGTGAGGGAGGAGGAAGAGTAGGGAGGGAGTAGGAGAATGATTTAAAAGAACTTACACTAAGGCCCCCTCCTCTACTAACACAAATACTTACACTCCCTACTAACAATTAAGACCCAACAATACTACACTAACCCAAATAAAATGCTAGGCATAAATTATTATAACACATAAATTGCACACATAATTATTTTAAATAAATAATAATTTAAATAAATAAATAAGTAAATAAATAAATAATAATTATTTATTACTAATAAAATAGAGCCTAGTTTTCGGGTCGTGACACCATCTCTCATGCTAAAACTGTTGAGTATAACCAACTTAGCCCAATTTTTAAGTCCCATCAACCCATTAATATTGGACAATCTTCGAGGTCTAAATCCCCAATAGTTGAAACTGAACAGTCTACAGGCTCTAAATCCACTAATGAGAAGTAGGATACTGTTCCAACTCAGCCGGTGGGGAAGGGTACTAATACAACTGCAGGGCGTCAGAATCCCAATCCTTATGCCAAGAATTTTAGTGGTAAATGTTTTTGTTGTGGACAGCCTGGGCATTTGTCTAATAACTGTCCTAATCGGGGGCAAGTTCATGTAGCAGAGAAGGAGGCTGATGATGACATTCAGGAAATTTGGGTAGACCCGAATGAGGAAAATGATGAGGTCGACCATGAGGCACTTTTGTGTAATAAAGTGACCTTGACAACTCCAGCGGTCGATGAACCTCCTAACAGACATGGTATTTTTTGCATTATTGGGCTTGTGGCGGATTGATGGATGTGTTTTTTACACATCAATATTGAATACATTTGGTCTTATCTTGGAGCGAATCTTCGGGTATTTTAGTGTTTTAATGGCTGTTTTGAGTGTCTTTGAGTACAGGGAAAAATGGAGAAATTGTGGCTGAAAAGCAGAGAAAGGACCTGAGGGGAATTTTGGAGAAACTCAGACGGAGGACTATGCAGGAATTAAGGAAGAAAAAGAAGACTTCTGAGGAAAATGGAAGGGTGCGCACGCCCTCCATCATATGGTGCGCGTGCCCCCATTGATCAGAAGGTTGATTTCTTAAAGTCCCATATGGTGCCCACGCCCCATCCATTTTAGAGCGCGCGCCCCCGTCTCCGAATCAGCTTTTTGAAGATTTCCTCCTTGGTTTAGGATTGTAATTCCTTTCCTTATGTTGAGATATCCTACCCTAGTATAAAAGGAACACAGTAGCAGTCATTAGGAGATTCTTATGCTTTATTTTTCTCTGAGTTTTTGAAGAACTAGAACGCAGACGAAGTCTTTTCTTTTCATCATTCAAGATCCATGTTTTATGTTTTTAGTTTTATTATTTGTGTCCATTACGTTGAGTATGAGTAGCTAAGTTCTTAATTCATGGGTTGGATGTAAAACACTATCTAATTCTATGTTATAAACGTTTTATTCATATTGATTTCATTCTAGTTGTTCAAAGTATTTTAATCAAGTTTTGAGGGTTTCAATAAATTGAGCTAGTCATTATTGGCCTTTTTAACAATTTAGGGTTTTAACTCCGCCATTGATTTGGGGATTAAAGCGTAGACCAATGCTTTAAGTAATATATCTATTTGATGCCGTGATAGAAATCAAGTGGGTATAGGATCAATTGTTCTTCAGAACTTAATAACTTTTTAAATAGTTACATGGACTTGATTTGCGAAGTGTGATTAGATAGAGAGAAAAAGATTGCAATCCGGCCGCCTCACCGTCCCAATCTTTACTAGAAGTGAACGAACCCTGGAATGAATCAATGACTTTATTTTAAAATAACATAGAAGGATCCAACCCGTGAATCTCGTTAATCTGTTTACTGCGTTACTAGTTGATCATTGCTTTGTTAATTTAGTATTTAATTTCAGTTTTTAGTTAATAAAATAAAATCAAATTAAAAACCCCCTTTTGGTTACTCTTTTGCACTAATTAAATTTACGTGTTTGTCAAACAAGTCTCTGTGGGATCGACCCTTGCTTTCGCGCGTTACTACTACGGTAACTAGTGCGCTTGCTAGGTATTTATTACTTGGAATTTTATCCATCAAGTTTTTGGCGCCGTTGCCGGGGACTTGTTTTGATTTATAAGTTAATTTAATCGGTGTATGTTTGGTAGGCGTTCATTGAACCCCGAGTTGGTTCCTTTGGACGATAATATCGATAGACTTGACAGGGGCATTCCCCCTATTCGTGAGTCTGAGTCTGAAGCTTCTGTCACCGAGACAGAGGTAGCTTTAAGTGAATTTGAAACTTCTTCCACCGGGGGAGAAGAAATTGAAGTTGTAATGGATAATCCCTTAATGAAAGAATATGCTAGGCCTAAGGTTGACACATCGGTGTCATGTATTGTCTTGACTGAGGCCGATAAATCTTATGAGGCGAAGGGGCATTACTTCAGTCAGTTGCCCAAGTTTCAGGGTCTTCCCGCTGAAGACTCTTTGAACTTCTTGAGAGAGTACATGATGATTATATCAGGATTCCCTGTAAAAGAGGGGGTTACTGATGAACAATTAAGGCTTAAGTATTTTCCTTTCTCTCTTCAAGGGCAGCAAAAACTTGGCTTATGTTGCTTCCTGCTAGGAGTATCACTACATGGGATGGGTTGCATGATGCATTCTTAAAGAAATTCTTCCCGCACGCTACTTTGGCCACATTTAGACAGAAAATCATAGGATTTACTCAAGAGGTAGGTGAGCCATTTCATGAGTCTTGGGATAGGTTCAAAATGTTGCAAGTGCAGTGCCCCCATCATGCTTTTCCTGAGGCCCTTTTACATCAAACATTTTATGGTGGGTTAACTGCAGCAGACCAAGCTATGGTCGACAATGCAGCAGGCGGCTTTCTAGGAGCCAAAACTATTGACCAAACCCAAGAATTATTTGAGATGTTGGGGGCCAATTCGCAAGAACAAGGCTCTAGAGGGAAACCTAGGGGAGTGCATGAGTTGAGTTGTATAGATGAGTTCACTAGGTAGGTGTCTTTGTTAAACCAAAACATGGCTAAAATGAATTCTAATATGTCTTCCTCAAGTGCTAATGTGGTATCTGATTTCTGTGCTAATTGTGGATCTAACACTCATGCTACTAATGGTTGTCCAGTTGTTGCACAGTTTGATTCTGAACAGGTGAATGCGATGCAACGGTACCCCCCAAGGCAAAATCAAGGTGGTATGTATTCTAACACGTATAATCCAGATTGGAAAAACCACCCCAATTTTTCTTGGAGGGGTATCCCAGGAATTCAGTACCAGTAGCAGAAACCTCTCTATCCTCCTCCCCCACAAGGGAATCCAGAACAGCAACCCAAGCAATCTCTGGAGGATATGATGAGGTCCATGATGCAAGAGCAACAACAAATGAAAATGATGATGGAGCAGCGTGAGAAGCAGCAGGAAGCGGTCAACAAAAAGCTGGAGACCCAGATTGGTCAACTAGCTGTGGGTCAGCAAGGGCATAAACCAGGAACCTTCCCTAGTCAAGGGGAGCAAGCCAAGGCCATTATGACTCTGAGAAATGGCAAACAGGTAAGCAATGAGGTATGTCCTAACTCTCATTCTGAAACTGTTGAACCACATGTTGTTGAGAATGTTGTTGGTAAGAGTACTAATGGCATGGGGGAAATTCCTGTGACTGATTCTTCCACCCCCAAGCCATATGTACCTCCTGTACCGTTTCTTGGTAGATTCATGAGAAGTAAGCTGGATAAGCAAATGTCTGATTTATATGACATGTTTTCAAAAGTGAACATTAATCTTCCTTTGTTAAATGCCATTAAAAATATCCCAGCTTATGCAAAGTTTTTTAAAGAACTTAACTCCAGGAAACCCAAGTATGGGAATGATGAGAAATTGGTTATGGGTGAAAGTGCCAGTGCCGTGGTACAACAGAACCTCCCACCTAAATTGAAAGACCCCGGAAGTTTTAATATTTCTATATCTATGGGGGATTCTAAAAAGGTGAAGGCAATGTTAGATCTTGGTGCTAGCATTAATTTGTTACCACATCATTTGTATCTTGAGTTGGGTTTACCTGAGCTAAAACCCACCACAATGACCTTGCAATTGGCTGACCGTTCAATCAAGAGTCCATTGGGAATTGTGGAGGATGTTTTGGTGCAGGTAGCCAATTTGATTATCCCTGTGGATTTTGTTGTGCTTGAGACTGTGAATGGTGTTGGGAATAGTCAGGATTCTCCCATATTACTTGGGTGTCCATTTATGGCTACTACTAACACCATCATTAATGTGGGTGATGGGACTCTATCTATGTCTGTGGCTAATGAGAAAATAGAAATATCTGTGTTTGATGTCATGCAAAGTCCCATAGATGATGAGTCTTGTAACTGTGTGGATATTGTTGAGGATTGTGTGAGTGAAGTTCTGTGGCATGAGAGAGACTGTGAGGAGTTAGAGTCTTTGTTGTCAACTGGCGGTGAGAAACTTAGGGATAATGCGGATGTTCAACTGATGGCTGTGGAAAAGGCCGACGAACACCATCCTAGTGATGGCCCGTTTCACCCCCTAGGCCACTTCAATGAGAAGTCGATGCCTTCTATTGTAACTCCTCCAGCTCTTGAGCTGAAAGCCCTTCCCTCAAATTTAAAGTATGTTTTTCTTGGGGAGGGAGAGACTTTGCCCGTAATAATTGCCTCTGATTTGACCATAGAATAAGAGGCCAAGTTGATCAAAGTGATTCGTGAGCACAAGCAGGCCATAGGGTGGACCTTAGCAGATATTAAAGGTATAAGCCCCTCCATGTGCATGCACAAAATTAATCTCATAGATGGTGCTAAGCCGTCTAGAGAGAGAGACAGAGGAGGCTAAATCCTCACATAGAGGAGGCGGTTAGGAAAGAGGTCCTAAAATTGTTGGATGCAGGCATTATCTATGCCGTTGCTGATAGTGAGTGGGTGAGCCCGGTTCAAGTCGTTCCTAAGAAATCGGGCTACAAGGTCACCACTAATGAGAAAGGAGAAGAAGTGCCAAAAAGGGAAGTGACTGGTCTGAGAATGTGCATAGATTTGCGCAAACTGAATGCAGCAACAAAGAAAGATCACTTCCCTTTGCCCTTCATTGATCAGATTCTTGAGAGGTTAGCCGGACATGAGTATTATTGTTTCTTGGATGGTTTTTCGGGGTATAACCAAATCCCCATTGCACCAGAGGAGCAAGCCAAGACCACTTTTACTTGTCCCTTTGGCACATTCGCATTTAGGAGGATGCCCTTTGGGCTTTGTAATGCACCTGCGACCTTTCAAAGGTGTATGACCTCCATCTTTTCTGATTTGATCGAGCGATGTGTCGAAGTCTTCATGGATGACTTCTCAGTATTTGGTGACAGTTTCGATGGGTGCCTAGAGAATTTGACAATGGTTTTAAATCGTTGTTGTGAGACAAATTTGACCCTTAGTTGGGAAAAATGTCATTTTCTCGTGAGACATGGCATTGTGTTAGGACATTTGGTGTCAAACAAGGGGATTGAGGTAGATAAGGCTAAAATCGATGTGATTTCAAAATTGCCTCCCCCTGTGTCGGTTAAGGGTGTGCGAAGTTTTCTAGGCCATGCAGGTTTTTATAGGCGTTTCATAAAAGACTTTTCAAAAATTTGTAAGCCTTTATGTAACCTGCTAGCTAAGGACACTGAGTTCATCTTTGACCAAGAGTGTTTAGAGGCCTTCAATCTGCTGAAGGAGAAGTTGATGTGTGCCCCCATTCTATCTAGCCCTAATTGGTCTCTACCTTTTGAGATCATGTGTGATGCATCAGATTTTGCGATTGGGGCTGTCTTGGGGCAAAGAGTGGATAAATTGCCTCATGTGATTCATTACGCAAGTAGAACTTTAAATGATGCACAACTGAATTATACTACCACTGAAAAAGAATTTTTAGCAGTTGTGTTTGCTCTTGAAAAGTTTCGTTCTTACTTGCTTGGGTCCAAGGTGATTATCTACTCTGATCATGCTGCATTAAAATACTTGTTAAATAAAAAGGATGCTAAACCTAGACTCCTTAGGTGGATGCTCCTACTGCAGGAGTTTGACATAGAAATAAAAGATAAAAAGGGGACCGAAAATGTGGTGGCAGATCACTTATCTAGGCTAGAGGACTTTACTTTTACTAATGTGATAGATGGTGCGATTCCGGTTAATGAAAATTTTCCGGATGGGCAACTATTTGCTTTACATGTTCATGAGCCTTGGTATGCGGATTTTGTGAATTTCATTGTTTCTAATATTATGCCACCACACTTCACATACGATCAAAAACGAAAGTTTAAATCGGATGTGAAGCATTACATTTGGGATGATCCTTATTTGTGGAAGATTTGTCCTGATAAGCTTTTGAGAAGATGTGTCCCTGAGCATGAACAAGAGAGTGTGTTGCGTTTTTGTCATGAGCTTCAATGTGGTGGGCATTTTAGTGGTCAAAAGACCGCTAGAAAAATTTTCCAAGCCGGTTTGTATTGGCCCACCATATTTAGAGATGCATGTGAGTTCAGTAAGAGGTGTGATAGATGCCAGAAGACTGGTGGCATTGGTCAAAGAGATGAGATGCCCCAACACTTTAATTTTGTTGTTGATATATTTGATGTGTGGGGTATTGATTTTATGTGTCCGTTTCCCCCATCCCATGGTTTTGTTTATATATTGGTTGCGGTGGATTATGTGTCAAAGTGGGTGGAGGCTATTGCCACCCAGACTAACGATACTAATGTGGTTTCCAAGTTTGTTTGTAAAAATATTTTTAGCAGGTATGGAGTTCCACGAGCAATCATAAGTGATCAAGGAACACATTTCACCAACCGAATGTTCAACAATGTGTTGAAGAAATATGGGGTGGTTCATAAATTAGCCACAGCTTATCACCCTCAAACCTCGGGACAAGTGGAGGTAAGCAACAGACAAATAAAAGGGGTCCTTGAAAAGACGGTGCGTCCGAACCGCAAAGATTGGGCTCTAAAGTTGAGCGATGCATTATGGGCATACCGGACGGCATACAAGACTCCAATTGGCATGAGTCCTTTCCGGATTGTGTATGGGAAGGAATGCCATTTACCGGTTGAGATGGAGCACAAGGCATTTTGGGCAGTGAAAGAGTTGAATATGGACATGGATGCCGCGGGTGAGAAGAGATTGCTCACTTTGAATGAACTTGACGAGTTGCGGCAAGATAGTTATGCAAGTGCCAAACTGTATAAAGAGAGAACTAAAAGATACCATGACAAGCATTTGAAGCCAAAAGATTTCAGGCCGGGTATGAAATTTCTCCTTTTCAACTCTCGTTTGAGGTTATTTCCGGGTAAACTGCGTTCCAAGTGGACGGGGCCATTTGAGTTGGTGAAAGTATTCCCACATGGAGCAGTTGAGCTTAAGAATTTGAAAACGGGAAATTTGTTCAAAGTTAATGGACACCGGGTGAAACCTTATTATGAGGGGGTGGCTATTGATGAAGAGGTAGAGGTGATCGAGTTGGTGGATCCAGAGAAGGCCAATTAACTCCCATGTGGCATTATGTCAAGCCAACGACTTTAAAACAAAGGCGCTTGTTGGGAGGCAACCCAACCATGTATCATTTTATTTGTTTTCTTTTATTTCAGTCTATCATCATTCTTAGCTTGGGAGCATGTTTACTTTTGATGCAATGAGGACATAGCATGTTCTAAGTTTGGGGGGTGGTGGTATTCATAAATTAAAAAAAAAAAAAAAAAAATTATTATTGCTTTCGTGTCTTTTATTTCCGGGTCGGTTCGAACTACGGTGACCTGAGCCCCTTATTGTCCTAGGGGGAACGTAGGCAACAAAAGTGCGGTAAAAAAGTAGTCCGTGTCACCCTAACTGGTGTCTCCGAGTTTGTGGGTTTATAGGGGAGTGTAAATAGTGTCACCCTCCAAAAAGATTTTTATTTTTGAGTCATTTTTAAATTTTATAAAAGATATTACGCTTGTGTTTCGTTTTGTGGTGATGTGCAGATGATCTATAGGCGACAACCATTTTGGAGCAGCAGAAAAAGGTTCAAAAAAAAAAAAAAAAAAACTGGATTTCCTACTGATCAAGGGGTGCGCACGCCCTATTTTAAAGGGTGCGCACGCCCCCTCCAAACTCAAGAAAATAAGACCTTCTGATCATGGGGTGCGCACACCCTCACAAAAAGGGTGCGCACGCCCCCCTTGTGAACCAAAACTTGTAAACCTTCTGATCAAGGGGTGCGTGCGCCCCTCTTACGATGGTGCGCGCGCCCTCTTCTGCCTGCATGCACATATCCGGTTGAAATAAAGGGAAAAACGGGTATTATGATATTATTGTCAACCTAGCAGCCCTCATCTCTTTCTCTCTCTAGAAAAAACCTCCCAAACCCTCATCCCTCTCTCTACAAATTCTCATCAAATCCACTAATTCCCATCAAATTTACGGATAAATCATCCTTTCCCCCTACAACCCTCCTCCATTCCAAAGATTTCAAGCCTCAATTTCCATTAAAAGCGGGCAAATTCAAGATTTTGTTCAAGCTTTGTAAAAGACGAAAAGGGGAGTTTTGGGTGCTTTCGGGTGAGAATTGGAAGGTGTTGCAGAAGGGAAAAACGTTTGTGGGAACAAAAGCAATTTGGGGTCGTCATCTTCTACAACTCCGGCCAAACTCCGGCGACTTTTCCGGCAACCTTTTCCGGCAACCTTTTCCGGTCAAGTAAGTTGGTTTTCTGAATTGTTTTGTGTTGAGAATTGTTGTGTGCAGTTTGAGATAATGGGTCGAACAAAGAAAAATACTCCCGCACCCAATGTCCCGGCAGAACCTCCCTATGATAACACCAAATTTGTGAATGCTAATGCGGCAGAATTTTATAATAATCACAAGGGTAACAATTTTATGGTTGAGAGGGAGTTCGATTGGGACTCTTTTGGTAGGAAGGAGTTGTTCACATTTTATAAATGGAAGGAGTTAGCTTCGGACCCGGCGGCCAGAAGGATATCTCTTGTAGTAAAATATTTTTATGCCAATGTGTTTGGGAGAGGAGACACGGATAGTTCATTTGTGCATGGTGTGGATGTGGATTATACAAGTAGAACAATTAATCAGTACTACCGAATGCCCGTAGGGACGACCGAGGATAAGTGTGCTTACCAGAAGCTGATGAGGGAATTGAACATGATTAACAAAGTGAAAGAGATGCTTCCTACGTTCTCTGCAACGCTAGGAGTGAACATTGACCCTCAGAGATTCCACAAGGGCAACATTCTCAAGACCAGTGAGCTAGTACCGGAGTTGCAGTATTTGCACCGCTTCATTTGTGAGCGGATCATGCCATCTTCGCATAAGGGAGATGTACACTGGCAGCGGGCTGCTTTGATGCATGTGGTGATGCGCAGGGAAAAGATAAACACTGGGCTCATCATCAGGCAGGAGATGATTCAGTTGACCCAGGGGATGGGATCCTCAAGTTATAAATTTCCCATTCTGGTCACGGAGTTGGTGGAACTGGCTGGGTATACTTATGCAAGTAACATTAAGGACATAAAGGCCGGGGCCCCGATCACTTTGAAGAAGGCCACTAATTTAAGGAGGGGATCTACTTCTGCAGCTGGGAGTAGTAGTCAGGTTGGAGAAGAGGTGGAGGAGGAGATGCACAACCTCAACCCCTATGAGGCGACTTATTATTTGGCGGGGCAAGTGCAAAGCCATGAGGAGCAAATGAGGGAGTCCAGAAGAGAAACTGCGATGGAATCTTATTCCAACAGCATGTGGCAAGCAAGGACAGATCAGCGGCTGGACAATTTGGAAGAGGTAGTCAACAGGGAGGCTGCGGAGAACCGATATTTTCGACAGAGAATGATGGCCAATTTCTTTCCCGGTGAGTCATACCCCCCTCCATATGACCCTCATCAATATCCGCCCTACATGAGACCGCCAAACATGCAATGGACTGGCCCTACGTGGGATGGGCAGCAAGCAGCTCAAACACCACAATTTCAAGGTGGTAGTCCAAGTGGTCCTTGGGATCATTTCTTTCCCCCACCGCAGTGAGATGGTTGAGGTACCCCTACACTTTAACTAATTTTGTATGATTTGTTGCATTAGGGGCAATGCAAATTTTTAAGTTTGGGGGTATGGGGTACATCTGCTTTGGTTATCTGTCATCATGTTAGTAGGATTTAATTAGTGTTTTAGTTTTAGTTGTTTTAGGTAATTAGTGTTTTAGTTTTAGTTGTTTTAGGTAAAAATTTAAAAATTTGTTCTTATTATATTTGGGGATGTTGACCACAATCGATGATGATCCGAGAGTTTATTTTAGTCATTATGGGTGCTATTGTTTAACCTAGAGTTGGGACTGCATTAGCACTACTAAAGGCATGATTGCACCACCTCTCAATTACATTTTCTTTCCATGATCATGTTATCAAAATAAGAATAATTTATGGGATCACTTGGTGTATGTTTGGGGACCCTAGAACATCGTTGCATGGTTGTCAATAACAAGTCAATAGGTTATTCGGTATTTATGGCATTTCTTTCTAAACCCTTTTCTTGGCCTTATTTTGTCTATCTAGTCACTTAAATAAAATCATCGCTAGAACACCCGTTTCATCGCTAGAACACCCGTTTGATCCTAGTAATGGATAAAAAAATGGCACATTAAAGACCGCCGTTCACCTTCTTTTGATACCCGATTTCCTACCCTTTTGCACTTAGAATAGGTTATACCCACCTTGATGAGGAAGTGGATTAGGGAATGATGGGAATTTATGGTTAGAAATTGGGAGAATGATTTGGGGAATTATGGTTTATGACCAAAGTTATGAAATGGGTGTATGTAATGAAAAGAAAGGGCAAGCAAAAAAAAAAAAAAAAAAAAAAGAAGAGATCATTAAGAAGTGTGCAAAGTGATTAAATAAGCACACATTTGTCTTGTGTAAGTATTCAAAAAAAAAAAAAGCTTGTCCCTTTAATGTATTGAAGTGATGATTTGGAAAAGGCCGCAAGAAATAGGGAATTGTGTCTCACCCCAGGTAATTATATAAAGTTCAAGTTTGGGGGTGAGATAGTGTGGGAATTGGGTGAGCGGAGAGTGTTAACATATTGTGAGGATATACATATTGTAGAAGACTTCTTAGTCCACTTCCTTAACTTCGTATGTCCTTACCTTCATTTGTAACCGTGAACCTAGCCTTGCACGTTTGTTGTGCTTAAAACTTTATGCCATATTTTCGTTCAATATCGGTAACCGGGTTGACAACTGTGTATACATGAGTATGAGTGTCCTTGATTTGGTTAACGTGCATCATCGTTATCATTTGTGGAATAAGAGCATTAACTTAAGTGATCCCATAAACTAATCTTATTTTGGTCGCATTGATCACCCCATCACTCATCCTATCATGCTGCGGTGGAAAATCAAAGGAGTTAGTAGTGTATATGTGTTGCAATTTGGTTTGACAATTGGTACCTGTAGATACCCCGGGGGACCACGGCTTTAGGCTAGAGCGCGTGAATGATCCTAGGATGTCTAACTTGATTTTAGAGTCGCCACCTATGTTTTGAGGAACATAAGAAAAACCTATTGATTGTAGCCTAAATTTGATTACGAAAACAGAGATTCTTTGTTTGAGGTTCGGAGGTTAGATTACGAGATGGGAAGTACCGAAACACCCATCTCGCCCAACTTATGTTGGTCTTGCTTGATCAAAATCTACATGAATGATAACGTTCTTCTTCTTCTTCTTTAAGTTATAAAAAGGGGGTTTAAAATGGAGTTTGGAATGTAGGAGATAGCTCCTTAACCAACCTCAATGAGATGAGGTGATCGTTAGAGTCATGTCCCAAAATGATTTGGGTGATTGCACATTTGATTAAAGTAAAAGAGAGAGATGAGATGAAGTAGAAAGGAAGGGAAAAGATGGACTTTTACCTACAATTCGAAGACCTTCAAATGTTGCTTGATGAGATTCTTGGAGAACCTTTAGAAAGTGACTCTTTTTGTTTAGCTTTTTGATGATTTTTTCAATTAGTTTTTCGATCCTTGAAAATGGAGGTAAAGGGAGGTTTTTATAGGTGAAAGGGGGGTGTTTTTGGTGCCAAAACTCAGTCACCAAGAAATCTTTCCCGGGCAAAATCTTGTAAATTGAGCAAGGGAGGGAATCCTGGCCAGAAATCTGTAACTGACGCCCAGAGGCACGCGCTGGGAGGCGCGCGCGCCTGGCTACTCCTGTCGGAGGCGCGCGACTCAGAGAAGGCAATTTTGACAGAATGGACTAGAAAGTCAGCCCTGTCATTCAGTTTAGTCCCTGGACTTAACGAGGTCAGTCAGGAACTTAACGGAAGTGACAGAAACTAACGAGAAACACTTAAAATGGGGAGAAACACAAAATCAAATGTGCAATCGGGGTGAGAGGTCCAAGGCGGGGTGTCTACAGAGCCCCTCGGCGACGTGGATTGCAAAGCAAAAACGCGTCGACGAAAGTTAAAAACACCCGCCGAGGACATCACCAAAAAAGGCAAAGACTCGATGAAAGCAGGAATTTGAAATTGCGAGAGATAGTGGTGCGCTCCCTGTGTGAGCGGCTTTGTTGATAGAGGGGGTGGCACGATCCGTTAGGTGAACCTGCCGGCTGAAAGTTTTGAATGAGGCCGTTAGTGAACCTTCTGATGAATCCGTTGGTGAATCCTTTGGATGAGTCCGTTGGTGAACCCTTGTTGATGAATCCGTTAGTGAATCCTTTGGATGAGTCCGTTGGTGAACCCTTGTTGACGAATCCGTTGGTGAATCCCTTGGATGAGTCCGTTGGTGAACCCTTGTATGAGTCCGTTGGTGAACCCTTGGATGAGTCCGTTGGTGAACCCTTGTTGACGAATCCGTTGGTGAATCCGTTTGATGAATCCGTTAGTGAATCCCTTGGATGAGTCCGTTGGTGAACCCTTGTTGACGAATCCGTTGGTGAATCCGTTTGATGAATCCGTTAGTGAATCCCTTGGATGAGTCCGTTGGTGAACCCTTGTTGACGAATCCGTTGGTGAATCCGTTTGATGAATCCGTTAGTGAATCCTTTGGATGAGTCCGTTGGTGAACCCTTGTTGACGAATCCGTTGGTGAATCCGTTTGATGAATCCGTTAGTGAATCCCTTGGATGAGTCCGTTGGTGAACCCTTGTTGACGAATCCGTTGGTGAATCCGTTTGATGAATCCGTTAGTGAATCCTTTGGATGAGTCCGTTGGTGAACCCTTGTTGACGAATCCGTTGGTGAATCCGTTTGATGAATCCGTTAGTGAATCCTTTGGATAGAGTCCGTTGGTGAACCCTTGTTGACGAATCCGTTGGTGAATCCGTTTGATGAAATATTGCTTTGAAGTCTCGTACTTGACTTTTGAATTGTGGGGTACGGGCACAGTTGACTGCGACCAGAAAGATGTTCCTGCTGGGGATGAAATGTTGAGATTGACTCTTGAGGGGGGCGTGGCACCCGTAACAGAACTTAGAGAGTTCGGAATTTTGAAGAGGACAGCCTACTTTTGAGTGGGAGTTTCTATCCTACTTTCGATTTTTGACATGCCTTAAGGGCGGACCAGAAAAGGTGTGCCCAACTGGGTGTTTGAGGATCGGGACAGTGTCTTGATATAGGCTGGAGATCTTTGACAAGGCCCTTTTCTTGAAGCGATTTAGACCTGGGAGGCGCGCGCCTTTATATGTAGGCTTGGGACGCGCGCGCACTTCAGACCGCTTGCGGGTGGCGCGCGCGTCCGGGAGGCGGAATTCCGGGCTTGACATTTGCTGACCAAAAGAGCCTCCAACAGCTATAATAGCATCTTCTGCTCGACCACTTGATCCTCACAGCTCCTTTCTGCCATTTTTGAACATCATATTATTGCTTAACTTTGCTTGTAATCAACATCTTCCATGGCTTCCAATTCTTTTGCCCTTGATGCCAAGGTTGTTAGTGAGTACGAAAAGGACTTGGGCACTTTTGTGTATTCTTTCAAGACCCATCCCAAGAAGGCCTTCATTAAAGACTTCGGGTTCCGAATTCTATTCACTTTGCGGACGTTGAAACCGGATTGGGATTTGTTGAGAGCTGCCGTGGCTTTCTGGGATTGCGACAGCCATACTTTCAACCTTTCAGCTAACGAAATGGTGCCGACTGTTGACGATTTCGGGGCCATCCTTGGCGTGCCTTTGGCCGGTCGGATTGCCGTCCCCAAATATTACCGTGGTGCCGTTGACTCTTGGGTTGAGTTACTGAATCTCCCTGTTGAGGATGTGAGGAAGATGTTGCACGGTACCGTGATTGACATAACTGAGTTGCCGATGTTCTTCAGTTTGCACTCGGAGGACCCGGTGGTTCAATCTTTCAAAAGAAATGCCATGGCTGTTTGTCTTTTCAGCGAAGTACTGTTTGTTACACCTTTCGGGACTGCGGACGCGCAGTTGGCTGAGATTATTTTGCAAGCTAAGGACCAGCGATTTAGTGTAATTCCTCTTATTGTAGGGGAGACGTTGCATGGTCTTGATGAGTTACACAGGACGGGCAAGATGTGTCGGGGAAGCCCTTTGCTCTTGACTATATGGCTCCGAGAACACTTCAGAATTTATTCTCCGGATGGCGATTTGTCTCCTTTTGCTGTTCATAGGAGGAAGTTGTTGATCCGGGATTTATCTGAAGGGGATTGGAAGAAATTCTTTGCCTCTCGGGTGACCGTTGATATTGAGTGGTGTCCCCCTTCTTGGGGTCTTCGTCCTTTTGTGGAATGGACTCTTGGTTTTCAGCACGTGGTTGTGCCTGGTTTGAGAGATTCTTCCTTTTACCAGCCAGAGCGGGTTCTGCGGCAGTTTGGTCGCCAACAGACAATTCCTTTTCCGAGGATGGAATGCTTCGTCCGGTTGCTTACATGGGTCCTGACTTCTCGAGTGAGCTTCAATCGGCTTGGGGAGATGACCGTAATCGTTGGGCTTTCGCTCCTCTGCATCGGGGGAGTGTCTTCCTTCCCGAGAGCTACTTGGATTATTTATTTGGCACCCTTTACCGTGCATCACTTGGGTTGATGTGCTTCGTGCCGAGTTGTTGGGACAGGGTTTTGAGCCTAGCAGCACTTTGAGATATAGAGAGGCTGCTGTTGATTCGCGTAACATTCTTGCTGACCCTTTCGGTACTCCTTTGGATGACTTTTATTCTAGGAGACGTGCTGCAGCACAGAAGGTTTCGGTGCGTATTAGTGTTCCTTCGTTACCCAAGAAGAAAAGGATTGAGAGACGATCGGGTGGTCCTTTGAAAGCTAAGAGAAAATTAGATTTTTCTTAGTACCCTAAGAGATTGCAATTTAGACCACTTTGTTTTGGGATTTAATATTTTGATGTCTTTTGTTGCTCAATAAATCCGTTGTAATGGTTTGAATAGTTCATTGAATGAATAAAAATTGCATTTTGTTGTTTGAAGTGAATTGGGTATTTTTGATATGTTTTAGACCGCACCCGAAGGTTGCCTACGTTCCTCCAGTTGGGAGGCTCAGGTCTTCGTAGTTCAAACAAACAAAGACCATTTTTTTTTTTTTTTTTTTTTTTTTTTTTTTGTGCACCCTGTTTTTTGCTTAGACCGCCCTTGCGGGTTTTCAATCTAGCGGGCTTCTTTTTTGCACGTGCTCTAATTTTTGCCTAGGCCGCCCTTGCGGGTTTTCAACCTAGCGAGCGATTTTTTTTTTTTTTTTTTTTTTTTTTTTTTTTTTAATGGTCTTTGTTTATTAAGCGTAGAACCTCTTGAGCTTGTCGAGGTTGACCTCCTTTGGCAGCTGGTCACCATCTAAATCCACGAGCCGGACTGCACCACCGCTTAGTATCTTTTTGACCACGTACGGACCGATCCATCGAGGTCCCCATTTCCCAGGGGATTCATGGCATTAGGAGGATGTTGTCTTAAGACCAAATCTCCCACATTGATGTTTCGAGGCTTCACTTTTTTGTTGAAAGCTCTTGCCATCCTTTTCTGATATGCCCTCGTGCGTTCGAGTGCCCTTAACCTTTTCTCGTCGAGTAAGGCTAGCTGTTCGTATCGACTTTGCATCCAGTTGACCTCGTTGACTTGATTCTCGAGGAGGACCCGTAGAGATGGGACTTCGAGTTCGATAGGGAGCACGGCTTCAGAACCATAGACCAATGCATAAGGAGTTTCTCCTGTTGCGGATCATATTGATGTGCGGTAGCCCCACAATGCTAATGGTAGCTTCTCGGGCCAATCCCTTCCTGTTGAGGCCATCTTCTTGACGATGGTCTCGATGGTCTTATTTGCTGCTTCGACTGCGCCATTTGCTTGGGGCCGGTAAGGAGATGACTTGTGCTTGGTGATCTTGTATTCTACCAAAAGTGCATCCATTTCCTTCTCGAAGTGAGAGCCGTTGTCGGAAATGATTTCATGAGGCACGCCGTATCGGCACATGATATTAATCTTTACAAATTCGGCCACCTTCTTGGCGTTGAGGGTTCGATAGGCTTGTGCTTCGACCCACTTTGTGAAGTAGTCGACTGCTACTAGGACGAATGACTGCCCATTGCTCCCGGCAGGATGAACTTTACCGATGATGTCTATCCCCCAACAAGAGAAAGGCCAAGGTGTGACCATGTTGTAAAGTTGTGAGGGTGGAGCATGTTGCAGATTAGCGTGGAATTGGCACTTGGTCACACCTTTTGACTTTCTCGATACAGTCTCGTTCCATAGTGCTCCAATAGTAACCAATACGAAGTATCTTCTTGACTAGCATAAACCCATTCATGTGGGGTCCACATTCTCCTTCGTGCACTTCACACATTATCTCTTGAGCTTCAGTCTCATTGGCGCATAGGAGATTGATCCCGTCGTGGTGCCTTTTATAGACTCGGTTCCCAATCAGTACGTACCGAGAGGCTAACCTTTGCAGAGCTGCTTGAGACTTCTTATTGATGTTCTCGGGATAAGTGCCGTCTTTGAGGAAGTTCATGATATCTGAATACCACGGAGAGTTTGTTTGAACCTCGTTGATCTCGATGCTCATGCAATATGCCGGACTGTTCCTTCGAGCAATTTTGAAAGGCTTCACCATTTTTCCTTTGGGCATTTCAACTAATGAAGCTATAGTGGCCAGTGCATCGGCGAAACGATTCTTATCCCTTGGCAGGTAGTTGAAAGTGATCTCTTGGAATTGTTCAACCAGTTCTTCAAGGTGCTGACCATACTGTTGGAGAGTCGGGTCTTGGGTTCGCCATTTACCCGATTGCTGATTGATAAGGAGCAAAGAGTCGCCGAACACTTCTAGCTCCGTGATGTTTCTTTCGAGAGCTGCTTCGAGCCCTGCTATGCATGCTTCGTACTCGGCAATGTTGTTGGTAGCTTCGAATTCCAGGCGTATGGCAATGGGAGTGTAGATGTCTTTTGGATCGACAAGCAATACCCCTATACCAAAACCGTGTTTATTGGCGGCGCCATCGAAAAAAAGTTGCCACTTGTTTTCCTCGGTTGCAGTGCAAATTAAATGCTCGTCGGGGAACTGTACATCTTCCCCCTTCACTTCGTCACACGGGAATTCGGCAAGCTGGTCACTGAACACTTTCCCCCTGACGGATTTAGTGTGACGTAAGTGATATCATAGCCGGCGAGCATGAAGTACCATTTGGCTATTCTTGTTGACATGAAAGGCTTCTCGAAGATGTAGCGGAGCGGGTCCACCTTTGCTACTAGCTTGATCGGAAAAGCTTCCATATAGTGTTGAGCTTTTGAGTGACCCAAACCAATGCTGCACATGACTTCTCTAAGACAGAGTAGTTCTTTTCGCCTCCTTGGAATCGGCGACTGACAAAATAAATGGCGTTCTCCTTTGTGGACTCTCGTTGCTCTTGTGCTAACATAGCCCCTAGGGCTTCATCATTAACAGTGAGATAAAGCAACAGAGGTTTCTCCTTGTGCGGCGGAACTAGAACAGGAGGGCACGTTAAATAATGCTTCACTTGCTCGAAGGCTTCTTGGCATGCGTCGGTCCATTCTAGAGCCACATTCTTCTTGAGTAACTTGAAGATTGGCTCGCACATGGAAGTGAGTTGGTGCACAAAACCGACTGATGTATTGTAGTCTGCCCATGAAACCTTTAATCTCTTTCTGCGTCTTCGGAGGAGGCATGTCAATGATTGCCTTGATTTTGGAGGGGTCTACTTCGATTCCCCTTTCAGTGACCATATAACCAAGAACTTTGCCTCGGATAACCCCGAATGTGCACTTTGCAGGGTTGAGCCTCATCTTGTGTTGACGAAGCCTTTCGAAGAACTTGCGGAGATCGATCAAATGTTGACCATCGGTCCTTTGGAGTGAATGATCATGTCGTCCACATAGACCTCGATTTCTTGTGAATCATATCGTGGAACAAGTCCGTCACGGCTCTTTGGTAGGAAGCCCCAGCGTTTCTTAACCCAAACGGCATGACTGTGTAGCAGAAAGTACCCCACGGTGTTGTGAAGGCTGTCTTATGTTGATCTTCCTCGGCCATGAGAATCTGATTGTACCCAGCGAACCCATCCACAAATGAGCGAACCTCGTAGGCATCAGTGGAGTCGACTAGCATGTCGATATTAGGGAGTGGAAAATCATCTTTTGGGGAAGCTTTGTTTAAATCCCGGAAGTCTACACAAACTCGGACCTTGCCGTTCGCCTTCCTGACTGTCACAATGTTGGCTAACCATGTCGGATACTCGATAACCTTGATGAAACACACGCTGAGGAGTTTCTCAATCTCTTCTTTGACCTGCAGAGACCATTCTGGCTTGATCTTCCTGAGCTTCTGTTTTACTGGCCTGGCATCTTCTCTGATCGGAATCCTGTGCTCCGCTACCTTTCTGTCTAAACCCGGCATGTCTTTGTATGACCATGCGAACACATCCACGAACTCCCGTAGTAATGCAGTCAATCTGTCTCTGTCGTCTCCCTTGAAGAAGCTTCCAATCTTGGTTTCTTTTGGCTCTTCTTCGGTACCCAGATTAACAACCTGCAATTCTTCGTCATCCTTTGGACCATTCTCGCCACGACTACGGACTTGTTGAGCAAGTTTATTTAAGTATGTCGTGTTTTCGTGGTCTATTTCATCATAATTTGAATCGTTATTAACTTGTTCGTTAAGTTCATTATTAGTTAATTCATCATTTATGATGTTTGCAATCTCAGGGTACTCAGAAATATCAAATTTTTCATTAGCAAAGAAAGGAAACACACGCTCGGCTATGGCCTCCAAATCCTCTTGGGTGAGGGTATTAGAGACACTCTCGGACTCGAAAGTAAGTGTAAGTTGCTATTCCTTAGTTGCTGTGCGGGGTATGCAACCCATTTCTTGGACTAAGAATTCTTCGGATACCACGGGCCCTTTTGTTGAATACCAATTGTTGATCGGCTCGGAGCTTGGCGGGATCTCACTGATAGTCTCGTTCATGATGACGGTGTCATGGATGGCGTTGACTTGGCATTACGGCAAGCTCTTCGAACATGGAGGCTAAATCTGTCAGTTCTTCCCCCACGGTGATTTCTGTCTCGGACTTTATAGTCACCTTCCTTCCCCACCATTCACGGGGCGACATGGGAGTTGGTTCCCTTTCGGATTTCTGGATCTCACAATCGGAGAAGATTTCGAGGCCGGGCTTTTTGACACCCTTGTTGTTAACCCATGGTTCGGGAAAGATCATGTATGGAACGTCTTCCCCTTGGCGGACAAATAACCATTCAACGTCTTGCGGTAAGGCCTTAGATTAGGGACTTCATACCGACGGCCTTCTTTACGAGCTCGGGCCTTTTCGTTCTTAACGCTTGTTCTTGCTTTAAGTCTTCTTCGGAAGGCTCGTACCCCAAACCGAATGTGTTCTTGACAAATGGGACTTGCACGGGATGTAGGGTTCCTTGCTGATATTTCCCTAAGCCTAAACCAGGGAAGTAGTCCATATTCCTCATCATGCGGAGGACTTTGTGATTGCTGGGGGTCCATTATCTGTTTCCCCCTTCTTTATCAATGGCGTTGATTGAGACGCCGGAGAGAGTGGAGTCTGGTAGACCGTGCTGAACTTGGTGGACGGGCTCACCTTTTCTGTGGATAGTAATGTTTTCAGCCATTACGGTCACTATTTCATCACCGTTTCGAATCTTGACACATTGGTGGAGAGTTGATGGTACGGCATTAGCACTATGAATCCATGTCGACCCAATAGTAAGTTGAACGAGGCCGGGATATCAAGAACTTGGAATGGAACAGGCATGACCATGTTTCCAAATTCAATGTCAATTTCGATCATACCCATGACTGTACGGGCGGTGCTGTCATAACCTCGGATTACTTGAGTAGAGGGCTTTAAATCAGAATCCTTAAGCCCCAGTATGCCCATGATTCTACCAGGCATGAGATTGAGTGCGGAACCACCGTCCACTAAGACTCTTGAGACGGGCCTCCCCCTTGCTCGTACCTTGAGGTAAATAGCTTCGTTGTGGTCGGAACCAAACGGTGGAAGGTCCATATCGGCAAAGGTGATGGCGTTGCCAAAGTGAATGTGACCAATCATTGCTGTGAGGTCCTCGGGAGTAGTATCGGGAGAAACTGATGTATCATCGAGATTGCGGATGATAAGATCTCGATGTTTCTTTGAGGATGCAATGAGGTCCCAAATAGAGATGTTGGCTTGAGTTTTCTTGAGTTGGACAAGTAGAGGATCTTCGGGAGTGTTGTGAGCTTGCGGCCTTTGAGAAGAGGAGCTCGGTGCGGAAGTGGAAGGGTTGCTTGCTATGACTCGACCGGTATCGAGTTAGCATATTGACGTTCCCATCTTGCTTCTTTTTCCTATTCTCTAGTACTCCCTCATTACCTCATCGTAAGTCACTACATAACAAGAATTGTCAAGTTTATTCATAACATTGGGGCCCCCATTCACAATTGGGATTGAATGGGTGGTCCCCTCAAATTCTCCTATCTCTATTACATTGACATGCTCGTCATTGTTCACTACAAATTCTTTCTTATCTATGAGATCTTGAATGACATTGCGGAGAACGAAGCATTCCTCGGTGGTGTGGCCACTATATTGTGGTAGCCACAATATTTGTGGTGAGCATGATTGTCGTGGATCGTCTTGGGTTGGTACCCTTGCACGGGTGTGACTTGACCCTTTGCCTTGAGGACTCGAACACTTCGGTTTGAGTCATGCCTGGAGAGGCGTGTAGACACGGTCATTTCGGGGCTTTTCCCTTGAGGTGGAGGAACCTTTTTGTAATTCCCCTTGTCAATAGTGACGGCGTTGACCGAGGCCTCTTTTGTGGAGTTGGAAGCGGCCTTGTAGCGGTAAGTAGGAGTGGTCTTCTTAATCTCCTTGAGCAAGTCATCCATGCGTACCCCGCCTCATACATTTGGGAGAAGTCGGAGTAGCAAGCCCACTTAGGTGGGTGCGGAGATCAATCTTGAGACATTTGAGAAATATGTCCATTTGCTCTTTTGTGTTCGGCCTCTCAACAATTTCAGAGAGTTTGTCATTCCATCTCCTTGTGAAGTCGATGAAGGACTCATTGTCTCGTTGAGTAGTGTTCTCTAGCTCTTTCCTTGTGGGCCGGTGAGTGGTGTTGCCTTGGTATTGGTTCTTGAAGGCAAGCATGGCGGAGTCCCAATCAGACGGACAGTGAGCGGGAGAGTAGCATACCAATCTTTTGCCGCCCCCTCGAGAGTGAGAGGAAAGCATTGAGCCATCACCTTGGTGGAGACCTTCTTGGAACCATTGCCCAAATGTAAGTCTCGATGTGAGCCATAGGACAAGAGTTGCCCTTGAATTTGCTTATGCGGGCATCTTGAACTTATCGGGAAGAGCGGCCATAGTACTCATGAGGATGGATGATTGATAAAGGCTTGTGTCGGAGCCTTTCCCCATGTTGAGCCCATTGAAATTTTGGTCGATGTAGGCCATGATAGAATCCACCATCTTGGGCTCATGTTCTCGGAACTTGGTTCCCCATTTTCTTGGTGCGGGTGTTGACATACGGACTTTTGAACAACCCTCGGTCCACTCGGATTCATCATCATTGTTCTGTTCTTTCCCTTGGCAGGTTGGTGAGCCTTTTCTTCATTAGCTCCATTTCGGCCTCGTGGGCCCTCCTTTGGCTGTCGAGGTGGGATTGCCAATGTCATCTTGCTTTGTGCCTCCTTGTTAAGGGTGGAGACTTGCTCTTGGAGGAGTTGGACCATAGTCGAGAGCTGTTCGAGAGACATGGTGTTGCTGCTGCCGGTCATGTTGATGTTGGAGCTGTTGGAGTGATCTCTTCACGGACTAACCGTTTTGCTGAATCCCGTAGACTTTGTAAGTACCAATTGAACCTATATTGCAGAAGAGGCCCTTGTCAGTCTTGAGTAACACTTGCGGTCCATGAAGAGGCTTAGAACACACAGTTGGGCACACGACTCGAACCACATAAGAAAAGACTCTTTTTTTTTTTTTTTTTTATAAGTCGGAGGGAATGAATCCCTTTTGGGGTTTCTAAGAAAATAATGGAATCGTCACACTAGTATATAGACCATCTCGCGGTCCCATATACTCATCGGATTCCATCACGCTTGTGAATCCTACATGTGTCGGGATTAAACTAAATTAATGTAGTAAAGCATACATGCGGGGACGGATTTTTATTTTCGTCCAAAATAACCACTTTTGGGGACGGATTTTTATTGCATCCCTTTCAACAAGTTGGCATGTATGATTTGAAGACATTAGTTTAGGGAAATCTCGGTACATGGAAACCGACTTGAGTCACGGAGTGTTAGACCCTAACTAGAATTGTGTGGTTTGTGCTCGGCTTGAATATGAGGCTCAAAGGTCACCCCCGGCATGTAGTCTGAACTACGCCACGGGCTGAGGTTTACCGCTTCGAAAGAGCCAAGGTCTGGTGAGCTTGAAACTTTCTAGGACGGGCCTCGACGGGTTTGGGGTTGGACTTGTGCGACTCGATAGTGAGCAGTTCATAGGAATATGTGCATGTAGTGTGAGGTCTAACAAGTGACAAATTTTTTTTTTTTTTTTTTTTTATTTTTGAAAAGAAAGAAAAACACACAAACACATAAGCACATAAAATTACAACTCCCGAATCACCCGTGTGACCGGTAAATAAAACACAAAATTAAAACAGTCTGAGGGCTCAATTCTGTTCTGATGCAGGCAACTGTGCCCACACCCCATTGTACTGCTCAGTCACTGAAACCTGTCTCTGTTCTGGAACCAACCCAGAAGCGTGCGCCTCTGAGTTCTGATATGGAACGCGCGCGCTGGTCGCAATGCTTATGGGAGGCGCGCGCTTCTGGGGTACACCTGTCAGAATGTCAGACTTTGGACTCAGGGGATTGCCCTGGTCCCACGTTCATATTGTAACCCCTGCAGAAGTGATTAGTGCAGAATAACAGAAGAAGAAGATGAAGAACATGAAGAAGTGGGCGATTCTGGTTATTGATTCGGGATGCGCGCGCCTTTGGCTTAAAAGGCCAGACGCGCGCGCGCCTCCCCCATCAGGAACAGAATGCCCAGAAAAGATGTAGATTTTGATCAGAACGCAAGTTTAACCCTCAAATGTCCCCAGCAGAGTCGCCACTGTAGATACCCCGGGGGACCACGGCTTTAGGCTAGAGCGCGTGAATGATCCTAGGATGTCTAACTTGATTTTAGAGTCGCCACCTATGTTTTGAGGAACATAAGAAAAACCTATTGATTGTAGCCTAAATTTGATTACGAAAACAGAGATTCTTTGTTTTGAGGTTCGGAGGTTAGATTACGAGATGGGAAGTACCGAAACACCCATCTCGCCCAACTTATGTTGGTCTTGCTTGATCAAAATCTACATGAATGATAACGTTCTTCTTCTTCTTCTTTAAGTTATAAAAAGGGGGTTTAAAATGGAGTTTGGAATGTAGGAGATAGCTCCTTAACCAACCTCAATGAGATGAGGTGATCGTTAGAGTCATGTCCAAAATGATTTGGGTGATTGCACATTTGATTAAAGTAAAAGAGAGAGATGAGATGAAGTAGAAAGGAAGGGAAAAGATGGACTTTTACCTACAATTCGAAGACCTTCAAATGTTGCTTGATGAGATTCTTGGAGAACCTTTAGAAAGTGACTCTTTTTGTTTAGCTTTTTGATGATTTTTTCAATTAGTTTTTCGATCCTTGAAAATGGAGGTAAAGGAGGTTTTTATAGGTGAAAGGGGGTGTTTTTGGTGCCAAAACTCAGTCACCAAGAAATCTTTCCCGGGCAAAATCTTGTAAATTGAGCAAGGGAGGGAATCCTGGCCAGAAATCTGTAACTGACGCCTAGAGGCGCGCGCTTCCTGCTTTGGGGGTGGGAGGCGCGCGCGCCTGGCTACTCCTGTCGGAGGCGCGCGACTCAGAGAAGGCAATTTTGACAGAATGGACTAGAAAGTCAGCCCTGTCATTCAGTTTAGTCCCTGGACTTAACGAGGTCAGTCAGGAACTTAACGGAAGTGACAGAAACTAACGAGAAACACTTAAAATGGGGAGAAACACAAAATCAAATGTGCAATCGGGGTGAGAGGTCCAAGGCGGGGTGTCTACAGTACCCATTATTGACACTCGTGTGAGGAACCTGAGACTTGTGGTTAACAATCCCCCATTTGTGATGAGAACAAGCCAAAAATATTTTCTTTTGTTTTTAGTATGTTTAGTTGTGATTAATGGTAGTTGTTTAAAGTCCCATATGGTGCGCATGCCCCATCCATTTTAGAGCGCGCGCCCCCGTCTCCGAATCAGCTTTTTGAAGATTTCCTCCTTGGTTTAGGATTGTAATTCCTTTCCTTATGTTGAGATATCCTACCCTAGTATAAAAGGAACACAATAGCAGTCATTAGGAGATTCTTATGCTTTATTTTTCTCTGAGTTTTTGAAGAACTAGAACGCAGACGAAGTCTTTTCTTTTCATCATTCAAGATCCAGGTTTTATGTTTTTAGTTTTATTATTTGTGTCCATTATGTTGAGTATGAGTAGCTAAGTTCTTAATTCATGGGTTGGATGTAAAACACTATCTAATTCTATGTTATAAACGTTTTATTCATATTGATTTCATTCTAGTTGTTCAAAGTATTTTAATCAAGTTTTGAGGGTTTCAATAATTGAGCTAGTCATTATTGGCCTTTTTAACAATTTAGGGTTTTTAACTCCGCCATTGATTTGGGGATTAAAGCGTAGACCAATGCTTTGAGTAATATATCTATTTGATGCTGTGATAGAAATCAAGTGGGTATAGGATCAATTGTTCTTCAGAACTTAATAACTTTTTAAATAGTTACATGGACTTGATTTGCGAAGTGTGATTAGATAGAGAGAAAAGATTGCAATCCGGCCGCCTCACCGTCCCAATCTTTACTAGAAGTGAACGAACCCTGGAATGAATCAATGACTTTATTTTAAAATAACATAGAAGGATGATAGTGTGAAATCCAACCCGTGAATCTCGTTAATCTGTTTACTGCGTTACTAGTTGATCATTGCTTTGTTAATTTAGTATTTAATTTCAGTTTTTAGTGAATAAAATAAAATCAAATTTAAAACCCCCTTTTGGTTACTCTTTTGCACTAATTAAATTTACTTGTTTGTCCAACAAGTCTATGTGGGATCGACCCTCGCTTTCGCGCGTTACTACTACTGTAACTAGTGCGCTTGCTAGGTATTTATTACTTGGAATTTTATCCATCACGGATAACAAGATAAAAATCATTGTGGACAGTGGGAGCTGTGATAATTTGATTGCTAGGGGGACGGTAGATAAACTACAACTGGAGGTAACGAAGCACCCAACTCCCTATCACGTGGGGTGGATTAATGCTACCGGTAAATTAAAAGTAACTGAACAATGTGTCGTTTCTTTTTCTATCGGTAATTATTCGGATGTGGCTATTTGTGATGTCGTTGATATGAGTGCGTGCCAGTTGTTGCTTGGGCGTCCTTGGCATTATGATGTTGATTCTACTCACAATGGCGTACTAATGTTATTAGCTTTGTGAAGGAGGGGGTCAAAATTAATTTATGCCCGTTGCGAGACAAAGGGGTTCGTCCGGGCATCGATAAGGGAAAGGACTTATTTCCTTGTGTGTTGCCAAATCTTATATTTCAGGTACTACACTAGCCATTGGATTAGCTGCTGCAGCGCGTCTAGCTAAGCGGAGGGATGCATTTCGAGTTCCACCGGTACTTGTTGCGAGACATCCAACACAAACGACTTCCCGTGACAAGTGCAAGCTGCCTACTCTCGGACGGCGTGATTCTTTTATGGTACATGATTCGGAGACGAATCATATTAAAGTGAGGGTGTATGATGTAGAACATGGATGTAATTGAATTTCCAGTAAAGATCCGCCCGGACCCCAGACGCGACCCGCCCAGACCAAGCCTGCACGACCGTGCGAAGAACAGTGCTCGATCGTGCATGAAATGGGTGGAAAGGACGGAAGCCTCGACTAGAATGGCACGGCCGTGCTCATTCTAAAGCACGACCGTGCCCGACACTTCGGCTGAAATTAAATTGTTGCAGAACTCAGTTTTTGTTTATTATTTGGGTATTTTTGGTAAACTATTTTAAAGTCCTTTTAGTGTTAGGGTTTAAATAGCTGTTAGAGTATAAATACTCTTTTCCTACTTTGTATTGAACATGTTTTTGATTAATTAATTTTCATTGTTTGCTTTGGCAACTTTGTGTGAGTTTTAACCCTAGAAGCCATTGTTGGCTTGTTTGAAGGTTTCATTCATTTGTTTGTGCTAGATCTTCTGTCGTGGTTGATCTAGGTTGTATTCCGCTGCATCAGAGTGGCCCAGTGGTAAAGGCAAGCCTCACTCTCGGTGAGCGCTAGGTTTTGATCCTTCACCTCGCCTGTTTCTGGTGTGGACATTGTAAAAAAAATAAAAAAAAATCACCAGTCTATTTAAAGTAGAGCTCGTCTCTTGTACAACCGTCGCACGGCGTGCGACGGCGCTGAGCCGAGCCATATTTTTTTTTTTTTGCCGAGATTTTTTTTTCCACCCCAACTGTTTTTCATCCAACAAAAGTAACACTTATTATAACGAAATGTAACACTTTTTTTATTCAAGTGTAACACTTTTTAAAAAAAATGTACCACAATTTTCCTGCAATAGATAAAGATGACATAAAGATTGACAACTAAACTAATGTAACACTTTTTATAAAGGAATGTAACACTCATTTTTTCAAATGTAACACTTTTTTTCTCCGAAAATTAACATACGATTGACAACTAAACTAATGTTATATTTTATAAAAAATGAATTTAACAGTTTATATTCTTAAATGTAACATTATATATGAAATGTAACAATTTTTTATTGAGAAAGTAACAATTGAAATGCAAACCCCATTTTTTTTTTTTTGTAAAACTGCTGTTACCTTTAATAGTAGAAAGTGTTACTTTTTGAAGATGAAAGTGTTAATTTTATCAGAACAGAGTGTTACATGTTCGCTGATGAGCAACTCAAACTTTTTGTATGTAAAAAAATATGTTTTTTTTTTTTTAAAATCAAACCATATCATGACCTATGTAGTTTTATTCGTCTCGTCGAGACGAACAAAACGGTATTTTTAATTTTTTTTTCCTGAGTTATACATCTCAAGATATAGCATTCTAAAGTTGTTGGGTTTTTTTTTTAAGGGTGGACACGTGGCAGCGATCTGAAAGAGGGAGGGGTAGATCTGGCCGTCGGGTGTAGCGGAACAGGCAGGCCCGCGAAGCAGCGGAGCGGACCACCCTTGCCACGCCTTCGCCGCACCGTGCACCCGCCGCATCTAAGAATTGGTCATTAAAGTATCGAAACATTTGTTGAATTTCAATCACATACTATCAAAGTAGTATATCAAGAAAGAAAAAGACGGGCGCTAGCCACCAAATATGAACAAGTCAAGTGCCGTTGCTTGTTTGTCCATCCTACCATTACCCGTAACCAAAATTAAAAACATAACCAAATCAACAAACTCTACAAATTTCCTCAACTCTTTGACCATGCCTTCCTCAATCCAACAACACTTCTTCATCTTCACATCCTTCCTCCTCCTCCATGGATTCATCACTGACGCCGCCTCCACCATCCGCTCCGGCGATCAACTCAACTCCACCGCCCCTCCTCTGCTTTCCCCAGGTGGTAATTTCACCTTAGGATTCTTCAAAATAGACCAAACAAACTATACTTACTTAGGCATATGGTACACAAATGATGATCAAGCTCGAAAAGTATGGGTAGCGAATCGCGATTCACCCATAATATCCGATGATTCCGTTATCCTCTCCATCGATAACTCCACCGGAAAGTTGATCATAGCTAATAAAGACAGGACTTTTATCAGCATACCTGATCATCAAGGTTGGCCGGGAGCAAATTTAACAGCTGGAATTCAAGATTCCGGTAACTTTGTTTTGATTGATGAAAATGAAAACAGGGTTTTGTGGCAGAGTTTTGATTATCCAACTAACGTTCTTTTGCCCGGGATGAAGCTTGGTTATAATCTTAATGATGGGAAGTATTGGAATCTTACTTCTTGGTTAAGCTATGAAATTCCTGCTATGGGGTCGTTTAGTTTGAGCTGGGAATCTAACGAAACTAACGAACCTAACGAACCTAACGAACCTAACGGAGAGTTGAAGAGGTTAATGGTTCGACTTAGAGGGCAGCCTTACTGGACTAGTGGGAATTTAAAGAATCAAACATTTGAGTTCATATACAATCTGAATGCTCCTTCCAGTGAATACAGTTACAATCTTAGTTATGTAGATAACAGGGAAGAAAAATACTTCAGCATGGAGGGCATTAATGGGAATTTACCAATGTGGATTCTACGACCGGATGGGAAAATTACAGATGCTGATAACTTTGCAGTTTGGGGTACTGAAGATTTTTGTTATGGATACGAGACGAATGATGGGTGTGTGGACAGTTCTGTACTTTTGGCTCCATGTCGAGGAAGAAATGATAGGTTTAGCCTTACCAGAACGACAAATTTTATCCCTACGGTGACGAGTAGATATATTGAAAATTCAAGCCTAAGTCTTGGTGATTGTATGGAGACATGTTGGAAAGAATGTGATTGCGTCGGGTTTACTACTAGTGGTAATGGAACGAGCTGCGTTTTGTGGAATGGAAAGAACGAGTTTGAGGTAAACGAGCAAGGAACTTCTGTTGAGAAATACGTACTTTCTCCGAGAAAATCTGGGAAAAGTAAGTAAATTTCTTATTAAATCATGATTTTTACTTCTTCATAATTTGCAGGGAAAATACTTTGACATGTTTAATTTCTTCATGACATTGCATAGGTAAGAAGTCTTGGATATGGATAGTTATGTCTGTGTGCATATCAGTAGTAGTTTTTCTTGGTTTGGGGATTTTCGGTTACCTAAAGAGAAGAAAGCGTAAACTAGAGAGGAAAGATGACGAGTATTTTCGAGAGTTGATGGCATCTGAAAGCCTTGATAATACGAGCGAGCCGGGAATAGATGGAAGGAAAGGTCATGATTTGATATTTAGCTACGCGTCTGTTGTTGCTGCCACAGACGACTTCTCTAATGAGAATAAGCTTGGAGAAGGTGGATTTGGACCTGTTTACAAGGTAACGACGTATATTAAAATTCGTTGAATAATCAGTTATATTTCTCTTCGTTTCGTTCATTGAATTAACTGAGAAATGATATACAATGGGTGAGAACAGGGAAGTTAACGGATGGGCGAGAAATAGCGATAAAAAGACTTTCAAGAACATCAGGGCAAGGACTTGTGGAGTTCAAGAACGAACTCATACTCATAGCCAAACTTCAACACACAAATCTTGTTCGGGTTCTTGGTTGCTGCATTCACAGGGATGAAAAGATGTTAATCTACGAGTACATGCCCAACAAGAGCTTGGACTTCTTCCTCTTTGGTATGCTTAATACGTTATACTCCCTCCGTCCCTAAATGAATGATCGAATTTTCTCCTGATCAAGAGCAAATTTGGTCATTCATTTTGTGACGAAGGGAGTAGTATTTAGTTACTCGCTCCATCATATCGTTTACTAACTGCTTCCTCTTTCGTGTGATAGATCAAAAGAAGAGTTCAATACTAGACTGGCAAAAACGCGCCAACATCATTGAAGGAATTGCTCAGGGCTTGCTTTACCTGCATAAGTACTCAAGAATGCGAGTGATTCATAGAGATTTAAAGGCGAGTAATGTTCTACTAGATGAATATATGAACCCCAAAATTGCTGATTTCGGGATGGCAAGAATTTTCAAGCCAAATGAGACGGAAGCAATGACTAACAGAGTGGTCGGAACATAGTAAGTACATACTCTTTCTAATTATGTAGATGCATTATTTTTCAAATCTTTACCATTTACAATGTACAGTGGTTATATGTCTCCGGAGTATGCAATGGAAGGAACATTCTCGGTTAAGTCGGATGTCTTCAGCTTTGGAGTGTTGGTCCTGGAAATCGTGAGCGGAAGGAGAAACAATAGTTTCTATCATCTTGACAGGCCCCTCAATCTCGTAGGATATGTAAGTCCAACGTTATCTGCTTTCTCAGTCTCCGAGTGAATATATATGAATCTTTGTCATTTAACTTTATAAAAAGTAGAGATATTCAGATATCTCTTAAAATGAAATTTGGACACTTATTTAGGGATAGGGGGAGTACTTTTTACGCATTTTTTGTCGGTTTCAGGCATGGGAGCTATGGAAAGAAGGGGACGGAATGGAGTTGAAGGATCCAACGCTAGGACATTCGTTTGAACCAAATCAGTTGTTGCGAACAGTTCATGTCGGACTTCTATGTGTCCAAGAAAGTGCGACGGATAGACCTGACATGTCAGATGTTATATCTATGCTCGGTAATGAAACTTCGCCTTTGCCTTATCCTAAGCAACCGGCATTCTTCACTGGCAGAAGCGCATACGAGACAACATCTTCAGAAGCCAAAGCAAAAGATTATTCAGTAAATGAAGCATCCATTACTGTTATGGAGCCTCGCTAGGAAAATTGTTTTTTCTTAGTCTATTTGGTTGTAGCTCTTCCCTTTTTATTTCATTACGATCAATGTTACGAAAAATCATATCCCATATTCATTCAGCAAACACCATTTTACTAGTATCGTGGAATAATTGTGATGTAGGAGCAACAAGGCGATTTCCAGCACAGCTGGTTAACGAGCGCCCGCCCGCATATGCCCAAGCGCCCGCTTGAATTTAAATCCCAAACTGGCCGATCGTTCTGGTGACTAGAGCGCCCGCTTGCATGAAGGCGAGCGCCCGCTCGGTTTGCGGCAGAAAATTACTGTTTCGCGTTTTTTATCGTTTTTGGTACAAACTTGGGTTATTTTCGGGATTTATGTTTTATTTAGGATATGTTATTTTGTTAGGAGTATAATTACTCTTTTCCTATCATTGTTTTAGGGTTAACAACTTTTATTATCAATTGAACTTTTGTTCTTGGAGATTTATTTCTCTTTCTTGATGGATTCCAAGGTTTTGTGTTTGAGGTTTCATCGCTAGATGAGATCTTGTGTTTAGTGCGCTAAATCACGAAACTTATCGCTTCCGTGCTGCGCCAGTTGGCATCAGAGCAGGTCATATCCTGTCTTTTGCATCATACTGAAGTATTATGGGGGATCAAGCTATAAAGGCCGGTATCGATGGCATAACCACTGCTATCGCCGCCTTGTCAACGCAGATTGCAGCGTTGGTGGCTGCTCAACAAGGGCGAAACGTTGTAACTCAAAACCGTCATGGTGAGAAAGACATGGTTGATCCGGTACGACGTCCTCAAGGGACAGAAAATCGGGATGATGGGGATTCTAGTTCCAGTTACGATGACGAGGTTATTCTTAAAATCAATCTTAGTCTTGATCGTGCGCGACAACAAGAAAAATATTTCTTTGCAAAGGAAGCAGAATTTTCGGAGAAGGGCTACTATCATGATCAACAGATGCGCAAAAATCTCAGGCCACTTGATGCCGAGGATAGTCGGACAGATGAGAATGAATATTGGGCGAAATCTGATGTTTATTATTACAAAGCCTATTTTTATTCCAAGCAAATTCGGCGATTGGAGGCGCAGTTGCAGAAATTATTGGCTCCGAAAATAGAAGATTCAGATCCGGAGGAAGAAGAAACTGTTGTTGAGGGGGTTATTTGCGAGGCAAAGGAGGGTTTGAAGGATGGGGAGGAAGATCGACAGAAGAAGGCTGAGACGGATGGCAGCTACCTAGAAACACACGACTTCTTGCAGCCATTGGATCGAGTAGGGAAGAACATTAGCAAGGAAGAAAAAAAATTGAAGTAATATCCACCGACAAGCCTCCTACACCAGCTCCCCCACCTTCAGTGGAGCGCACTCTTCCTGGAGGAATGGGGACTTACAGCATCTTATATCAATCAAAGCCAAAGGGTTCCAATACCAGCAGGGGTCATGTATACCGTGGCCCAGTCAAGTAGTAGTAATAAAAATGATGCAGAAAATTTTCAAGCCGGTGATGATAAATTGTCCTATTTCCTACCTTGTGCAAAATTGCCAGATTTATTGACGCTCGGGAAAGAATGTGTTTATTCTAAATATCTTTTTCAAGTGGAGTGGAAGACTACAAGTTTCAAGAACGAACTCGAGGACGAGTTCTTTTGAAGAAGAGGTGAATGATGTAGGACGGGTATTTGACTGGGTCAAATATATTAATTATTTTCTTATCTTTTATTATTTTATTTGTATTTTCGTCATTAATTTTAGTAGGTTAATTTTAGAGGATTCTAGGATAGATTTTGAGTCAATTTAATAGTTTTTTAAGTCCTATTAGGTTACTATATAGGTTAGGAGTAATTCTAGAATGTTTAGGATTGTTTTTCAAGTTTTATGGGCACTATAAAATAGGCCTAAAGTTGTAATCCGAAAATTACACTTTATTATTATTCAATGAACTTTGTTCTTGGAGATTTATCTCTATTTCTTGGTGGATTCCAAGGTTTATTGCGTTTGAGGTTTCATCGCTTGTGAAATCTTGTGTGTAGTGCGCTACTCACGAAACCTATCGCTTCCGTGCTGCGTCAAATTGTGGATGAATATATATTCAGACTATAGTACATTTTTACCCCTGAAAGGAATAAACCGAGATGGGTTATATGGATGGCTTGGATCTTGACCCATCATTAAGCCAACCCACCCGGCACAATACTTCCAATGCCTTTAGGTAACCTTGGTTCAGCTCGTATGGGTCTCCTCTCCCCAGCTCGATGTAACCGAGCTGGGGAAAACCCATTAAGTTTTTATGAACGAATCATTATCTAGTATAAATCATTGATAAACTCCAGTTCGGTAACCGAGCCCGGCTGTTAGAAAATCCACACAACACCTCCACATTTTCCACTACTGACAGAAGCCCGGCCCAAATAATAACCCTGGCCCGTAAAGATACTCTTCTAGAAAGGATGACCTAATTTGGATAAGGTGACATCACCCTATGAGGATATACTCAAATCCCTAGATTTTAGGGATTGAATCTTGGGAGCAAGCTAGCCTCACAATATAAATAGAGGTCTCAAACCCTATTTTCAGGTTCATTCTCTCTCCTCTAGCTCTTTCCTTCTTTCCAAGTTTTCACTCTAAAAGAACATCTAACTTATTCTCACACCGGATAGCATTTGCCGGTAAAGCCCCGGCCAAGCTCACGTGCGTTCATCTTTTTCAGGTTTAGCAAGGAATTCCAATATCCAACCATGGATCCGGCATCATTGATCCCATTTTTGGCTAGATCAACTCCTAAATTACAAGTGTCATTGAATTGGAAAAAAAGAGAGCAATTTTAGTTCCGCAATATTCATTTTGTTCTTTAAATTTCAGTTCCATGATTTTAGTTCCACATAATTCATTTTATTCTTTAAATTTCGGGTTAATCTCATTTTACTACCCTGTACTTTACATGTTGTATTAATTGAGAGCCTGATGTTTTAATTTTCTCATTTTAGGGCCCAAACTCCATTTTTCTATCAATATAGAGCCTGAACAGAAATACCGTTACATTTTAAACAGAAAGTTAACATCATCATCCAACATCTTCTCTTTTTTTTTCAGTAGGTTTTTGGCCTTGTAAAGAAGAGATTTGGTACAAAAGAATCTATGTATAACAATATACTTTTAATCGAAGTGGTAAACCCTCACAAAAAAAACAAACCCTAATAACTTAATTACAAATTCAATGAGTCCATGAATTGTTGAGAGGGAATCAACATTTTTCTCATAGCTTCCACTATTGCATTGAAGTGGGCATAAGGTGAAAATAAGAGATTTTTTTTTTTTTTTTTTGAAATTGAAGGTTTGGGGTTACTTGAGGAATTATGTACAAGGAAAGTATGCATAGCAATATAGGTGTGCGTGAGCTCAAGATTAGTTTTTCGGGACAGAAAATTGAAGTAAAAGATCAAGAAATAATTCATGGATTGATTTAAGTTTTGTATCTATAATTTCAAAGTGAGTAATGCTAGGTATTGAGAGAAATAAGAGTGGAGTTATTAGGTTTTGCTTTTGTAAATTTGGAGAAGAAGAGAGTTAAGAGATTGTCTCTGTGTTCAATTTACTCCTAATATTTGGAAAATACTCAAACACCTAAAATGAATATTTTTTTTCCAAAGATTAGTAGTTGTTCCGTGACACATATTAACCTTTTGTCAAAAAAAAACTAACAATTTTTTTATACAGGCCCCGAATTGATACAAAAATAGAAGTTCAGGCCTTAAAGTGAGAAAATTGAAACCACAGGCTCCCAAGCAACATTACAAGTAAACCTCATGGTAGTAAAATGAGATTATCCCTTAAATTTCAGTTCATGACTTTGACCCGGGGCTGCAAAACGTACAATCACTTACTCCTTTCGTTCCAAAATGATCTTCTCATTACAATCTAGGCTTTAAAAGTGCACAACCAAAACATGGTTATTGAATCAAGTATTCATATCCTTAAAAAAAGTTTGAATAGTCAAACAAGAAAATCATTTTGAGACGGAAGGAGTAGTAAATATTTCACCTCACGCCTCATTGACTTTCTTCTATCAATGCAGGAGTTTTGAAAACATTGGCGGTTTTAAAGAGCACTAGCGGGTAACCCGTGCTCTGCACGGGAAACCAATACTATGTCTTAAATTTTTTTTTAACTATAGTTAAATAATATAGTAATCATCATTTTAACTAATACTATTAATAATAAAAATTAATCTATATGATTACTATTATTATAATAACTTTATAATTAATTAATACCATTGATAGTAATAGTTAATATATATATTAATAGCAATGATTAATCTATATAATAATAATTATTAATATAATTATTATAATAAAATAATATTATTAATAGTAATAGTTAATTGATATAGTAACTATTATGATTAATTAATATTAAAAATTAATAATCTAACTTATATAATAATTATTATAATTAACTAACACTAATAATAGTAATAGTTAATGTATGTAGCCTATTATAGTTAACCAATACTATTAATATTAAAAAATAACTTATAAAGTAACTATTATGGTTAACTAATACTATTAATATTAATAATTAGCTATATAGTAACTATTATAGTTAACTAATACTATTAATAGTAATAGTTAACTAATATAGTAATTATTATAGTTAAAATACTATTAATAGTAATATTTAACTTGTATTGTAACTAATATTGTTTACTAATACTATTAATAGTAATAGTTAACTAATATAGTTAACTATAATAGTAACTATTATAGTTAACTAATACTATTAATATTAATATTTAACTTGTATTGTAACTAATATTGTTAACTAATACTATTAATAGTAATAGTTAACTAATATAGTTAACTAATATAGTTAACTATAATAGTAACTATTACTAATAAGAGTAATAGTTAACTATAATGGTTAACTATTATAGTTAACTATTACTAATAATAGTAATAGTTACTATAATAGTTAACTATTATAGTTACCCTTTTTAGTAACTATTATTATTAGCTAATAGTATTAGCTAATGAAAAGAAAATGAAAAGTCACTTATTTATTAGTATGTTGTTGATGTGGCTTCTCAAAATGCAAGCTTTCTCCATTGTTTGTCCACATGTCAATACCATAGCTCTTTTGGCCAACTTTAATATATATATATATAGATTTGCTCTGACGTTATTTGTTTAGCCTGTAATATGCTTCTCTACGAGAGATTAAGAGAGGTACACGGAAGGGATCCAGCGGATAAATGATTGACGTTACGACCATTTCAACTACCCTAATATCACTCCTCCTCATCTTTTCTCTCCATTCACTTAATACGTCAACTACCCTTTCAACTATACCCTTACAATGGTTGGTTTAGTAAAGTTCAACTCCTCTCAACTCATCATTCTATACCCCACCACTTTTATTTTATTTATAATCTTTATTTTTATGATTAATAAAATAATAATAATAATAATAATAATAATTTCTAATTAAAAATAATTTACACTTAATTAATTTTTTGTAATTGCAATTAAATAAATACGAGAATTTTAAAAATAAATTATTAAGATTATTGGGATTGTTGGGATCCATTTCACTACAAAGATGTTAGAAATTTTTAAAAATAAGGGTTAAAGAAGGATAATTAAGAAATTTATAGGGAGAAAAGGGTTTTTTTTTTCGGTGTCCAAATCAAATGAAACTTACATCAATTTATAGATTAAAAAAATGATGAATTTTAGTGAAAAATAATAATAATAAAAAATAAATTGCTGTCAAATAATTGAGCCCAATTAATTGAGATAAGAATTTAATCCGAAAATACAAGAAGCCAATAGGTATGAGACAAGTGTCCCAATAAAAAAAAAAGAAAAAAAAATAAAGACTAAAAAGACGCAAGTGGCATTCCTCAACTGGGTTGAGTTTTCTCAACTCCACCCTTCAATACCCCCCCCCCCCACTTTCAACCCTCCATTGTAAGCACCTCAACTAGTTGACCTTTTCTCAACCACCCTCTCAACTATCCCATTGTACATGGTCTTAGTTATTAGTTGAGGAACTATGTGTGAGTAGAATAGTAATCCCTCCGTCCCATACTAAGGTTTTTATTTTCCTTTTTGGTTTGTTTCAGACTAAGGTTCTTAGTTGTTTTATTACCTAAAATGAACTATGAGACCCACTTGTCATTCTCACAACAAAAACTCCCTACACACTTTATCTCTCATACTTTCTCTTACTTACTTTTTCATACTCACAACATTTATTTTTTCTTAATCTACGTGTAAAGTCAAACTAAAAACCTTAGTCCGGGATGGAAGGAGTAGAATTTAATGTGGGAAGACAGCTCCTAAAGGGGAGAGATAGTGCATCTTTCAAATTATAAGATTTGTCATATTTTTATGTGTTTTATTTCAAAAATGGATTTTTTTTTAATATAATATTTAATTAGTGAAACCCATTTATCATATTTCACATAAACTAACTGGCTTATTATTTCCCACCCCACTAATAATTTCTATGTACCACTATCGATCCATACTCACAACTTAATCTTATATACTCCCTCCGCCTATTTGAAGCTTCACCTTTTACCCAAATGCGTGTCCCGTTAAAAGCTTCATCCTTTTCTAAAATGGTAAAAAATATAGGCCCCACTTGTCATACTCGCTCACTTTTTCCTCTCACATACTTAAATTATGGGGCCTACTTGTCTGTTGGGATTAGAGACAAAACCAAGGAGAGGATCAAAACCATGGAAGAGAAAGGAGTAGGCCGAACTGTTGGAGTGGGCGACCGCCCGTAGTGGAGGTGGGCGACTGACGCAGCACGGAAGCGATAGTATTGGTGAATAGCGCACAAAACACAAGAGCTCACAAGCAATAAACCCTCAAACACAATAACCCTGGAATCTACCAGAGAAAACTTGAAATCCACCAGAAAAGAGAAGAAAATCTCCTAGAACAAAGTTTAATTGATAAAATAAAGGTTGTAACCCTAAACAAAACAATAATTCCTAAAACAACCCAAATAGTCTGCGCCTAAAACAATAAAACGTAAACTGTTAATATTCTGCCGACAACCAAGCGGGCGCTTGGCTTCAACCAGGAGGGCGCTCGCGTCGAACAGAAACTATCCTCCGGAATCAAACCCAAGTAAGCGGGCGCTCAGTGAGTCACGGGCGGGCGCCTGGAATGCGCGCCAGAAATACTGCGCCTGGAATTCCTCGTGCAGGTAAGCTCCTACATCAGCGACCCCCCAGAAAGACAGGAAGTCGGGGACGGATAGGCTGCAAGTTGGTTTTGCGTGGGAGTTGGGCAAGGACTCTTGGTAGTGGAGTTGACCTAAGAATCCTAATATTAATTAGGAAGATTCCTTGCCCACGTCACTAAGAGTAAAAAGAAATTAGTTTTCTCTTATACTCCTACCGTATCAATGACTCTGGGTAAATTAGGTTTTGATCAGGAGTAGGTTTTGTATCCCTATAAATATATTGTGACTACCACCATAATATTTAGCACTTTACTTTGTGTAGGAGAAAGTCAGGATATCACAAGGGAGCACAAAATAGTGTGTAGGAGGGGGCCGAGAGCCTAGGAGAGCCATGGGCGGCGATCCTACAACCCGGCCATAGTCATATTATTTGTGTGTTCTTGGGGGAGGTGAGATAATATGTATGAGAGATTATACATGGAGAATAGCCATGCTAGATCTAGGTGAGTGCATGTACTATGTTGTAATAATCTTTACATATTATAATGATATCCGCTTGGTGCCTCCGGATGTAGCCACAAGGGGTGGTGAACCGGGTTAACAAATCATGGTGTCTATGTTCTTTCATATTATATTATCACGTGTTGATTATTTTTTCCATGTTGATGACTGCTAGGGCTGTGCAGAAAAAAACAGAACCAGACCGGACCAATAAAAACCGGACCGGTTTAATAGTGTTGGTCTGGTTCTGGTTCTAAATTTCCATAAAACCGATTTATTGGTTCGGTTCCGGTTTGATAAATATTTTTACGGTTCTGGACCGGACCGGACCAATCATAACGTATATAAATATTATAGATATATTTATTACAGTATTGCTAATTTATGCGCAAAGCAGTTCCCAATTATTTATGCTTTTAAGTCCTGTCTTTTTGCAAGCATAAGTCCCAACTCTGGGATCTGTTGTTGACATCACACCTATGGCTTGCTAATTTGTTTGCTTTATAAATTTGGGATACATGAGTTGTTGTCGTCTAAATTTATGGGATCAAGTAATTTATAAATGGTTAAGAGCGGGATAATTTTTCTGAGTTTTTTGAGGTGTATTTGGTAAGATAAACATACTGACTGTTTTACTTTTTTCTTTCTTGTTGTGTGTATGCAGTTACTGTGGTGAAGACTTGAAGGAGGCAGATTGTGGTTGATTCAAGAATGTTATGTTTTGGTGTGTATAGATGTATTTTCTTGAGGGAAAAAATTGTGTCTAAGTAGAACCGGAGAACCGGACCGGAACCGGACCAATAGGACCGGACCAATTACATCGGTTTTGTAATGTATTGATTTGGTTCTGGTTCTACATTTTTACAGAACCGTATAATTGGTCTGGTTCTGATTTTGTAAAATTTTAACAAAAACCGGATCGGACCGGACCGTGAACACCCCTAATGACTGCTAGTATGGGCTAGTGGATGCGGTGATCCCCCCAATTCCCAACAACTGGTATCAGAGCTGTGGTTTGAGATCTAGGAGAGATCCAAGTTGAAGAAAAGAGACAACAGATTTTCGTGCAGCGCACGTGCAGAATTCGTGCAATCCACGTGCAGGCTTGGTGCAGCGCACGTGCAGATTTGGTGTAGTGCAGATTCTTCTTATGGAAGATGTGCAGGGTAAATCTGAGAGCTGCTAGGGTTTATGGTTGAAGTAAGACACGTGCCAAATAGGTCAACGATTGTGCGGAAGATCAGAAAGTCCGAATAGTTCGTTTGTTTCTTATGAGATCTGCAGAGATTCGAGGTGGGATTTGGAGATGCAGAGATCAAGATGGATCGGAGGTGTTCAAGGGATTTTGGGGCAGTCAAGGTGGTTGGAGAAAATATGAAAGAAAAAAGAGGAATGCATCAGGCACTTGCGTAAGCAACCGACGATGCAAAGGTGAGTGGTATAAGTCGGTATGACCACGTGGGAAGAGGAGGACTTCTCACAAACGATGGATGGGGGTAAGGAGGATGTTGTACTCTACCGACAACATCAAATTCGTTTCGGGTGGGAGCAAGAGGCGTGAAGACCGGCCTATTGGTGTAAAACGGAGAGACATCAATGAACGACATGTTAGGGGGGAGAGTGACTCAAAAAGTTGCAACGCGGTGGGAGTCAAGTGGCCCTAATAGAGAGAGAGGAAAGACCATAAGAAGACAATGCAAGAAGCAAGGAGTGTACGAGTTTCACGGGGAGCATTGCAAGGGGAGTGGATCTAGGAGGGAGAAGGCGAAGTTAGACTTGCAAAATAAATCAAGGTAGAAGTTGATTTGGGGAGGCAATAAGGATCTAACACGGATAGGTTGAAGCGTTACTTGGTTTCAACCGCCTTATTACTTGGGTGTGGTGGCTCATGGTGGAGGAGCGTGGAGGCTTATCATCATCAAGGATGAGCTTGGTGTTATAATGGTGGTGTAAAAATATTTGGTGGTTCATTCTCTGGTGGGATTTTGATGGAGTATGTCACAATGGTGGTTTATGTCTCCAAGTGGGAGATTGTTGGGATTGGAGCCAAAACCAAGGAGAGGATCAAAACCATGGAACACAAAGGAGTAGGCTGGACTATTGGAGTGGACGACCCCCCATAGTGGAAGTGGGCGACCGCCCAGAAAGACAGGAAGTCGGGGACGGATAGGCTGCAAGTTGGTTTTGCGTGGGAGTTGGGCAAGGACTCTTGGTAGTGGAGTTGACCTAAGAATCCTAATATTAATTAGGAAGATTCCTTGCCACGTCACTAAGAGTAAAAAGTAATTAGTTTTCTCTATACTCCTACCGTCTCAAGGACTCCGGGTAAATTAGGTTTTGATCAGGAGTAGGTTTTGTATCCCTATAAATATATTGTGACTACCACCATAATATTTATCACTTTACTTTGTGTAGGAGAAGTCAGGATATCAAAAGGGAGCATAAAATAGTGTGTAAGAGGGGGCCGGGAGCCTAGGAGAGCCATGGGCGGCGATCCTACAACCCGGTCATAGTCATATTATTTGTGTGTTCTTGGGGGAGGTGAGATAATATGTATGAGAGATTATACATGGAGAATAACCATGCTAGATCTAGGTGAGTGCACGTACTATGTTGTAATAATCTTTCATATTATAATGATATCCGGCATGGTGCCTCCGGATGTAGCCACAAGGGGTGGTGAACCGGGTTAACAAATCATGGTGTCTATGTTCTTTCATATTATATTATCATGTGTTGATTATGTTCTCCATGTTGATGACTGCTAGTATGGGCTAGTGGATGCGGTGATCCCCCCAATTCCCCAACAACTGGTATCAGAGCTTTGGTTTGAGATCTAGGAGAGATCCAAGGTGAAGAAAAAAGACAACAGATTTTCGTGCAGCGCACGTGCAGAATTCGTGTAATCCACGTGCAGGCTTGGTGCAGCACACGTTCAGATTTTGTGTAGTGCAGATTCTTCGTGTGGAAGACGTGCATGGTAAATCTGAGAGCTGCTAGTGTTTATGGTTGAACCAAGACACGTGCCAAATAGGTCAACGATCGTGCGGAAGATCAGAAAGTCCGAATAGTTTCGTTTGTTTTTTATGAGATCTGCAGAGATTCGAGGTGGGATTTGGAGATGCAGAGATCAAGATGGATCTGAGGTGTTCAAGGGATCTTGGGGCAGTCAAGGTGGTTGGAGAAAATATGAAAGAAAAAGAGGAATGCATCAGGCACTTGCGTAAGCAACCGACGATGCAAAGGTGAGTGGTATAAGCCGGTATGACCACGTGGGAAGAGGAGGACTTCTCACAAACGAAGGATGGGGGTAAGGAGGCTGTTGTACTCTACAGACAACATCAAATTCGTTCCGGGTGGGAGAAAGAGGCGCAAAGACCGGCCTATTGGTGTAAAACGGAGAGACATCAATGAACGGCATGTTAGGGGGGGAGAGTGACTCAAAAAGTTGCAACGCGGTGGGAGTCAAGTGGCCCTAACAGAGAGCGAGGAAAGACCACAAGAAGACCACCATTAATTCCTTGAGTTCTTCGATGTAGGAAATACTCCCCCCGTCCCACTCGAATTAGGACAAATTTCTATTTTGGGTGTCCCATTCGAATTAGGACAATCCAAAAATGGAAGTGTTTTATTTAATGAGACCCACATTCACACTCACAACAACTTTCCCTCATTATTCTCTACCCCACTTTCTTTCTCCTACTTCACTTTTCATACTCACAACACCTACTCCACTAAAACTTTTTCCTTAATCCCCGTGCCTAACCCAAAAATCCTAATTCGGGTAAGACGGAGGGAGTATGATTCTAGTATTACTTGATAGTTGTGTTAGAGTTATTTATCTATATTTGCTGCTATGTTATATGTATATACTTGTAAAGGGTGTTTATGTAAATACTTATAGAGGCAGGGCTAATATGTAAATATACGTATTTCCTCATATAAATACAAACTCCCTCTATCCCATTTTAAGAGTAAAATCCTAAAATGAAAAGTGGGTCCTACATGTCATACTCACAACAATTATCCACTAACTTTTCTCTTCTCACTTTTTCTCTCCTACCCAACTATCAACACTCACAACACATCACATTTTTCCTTAATTCTTCAACCCAACTATTTTTTGACTCTTAAAATGAGACGGAGGGAGTAGCTTCCTGGGTTCGATAGATAGCCCTTTCGTTTTCCAATCGATTCTTCTCTCTTTTATTTTAATTTTTAATTATGTTAACGTTTATTAGTTTTTAATTATTTTTAAAATATTTAATGGAAAAGTAAATGAAAGTTATAACGAAATTGATTGTGTTCACCTCATTTCAAGGAAAATTAGTTGTTTTGTTTAAAAAATTAACAAAAAAGTGGATGAAAGTCATAAAAAAAAGATTAACAAAATGGATGAAAATTATAGGGAAAATGTTAAAAATCTCAAGGTTCAATTTTCACGGTTCAACGGTTCATGAACCGCCGGTTCAACGGCCGTTTTAGAGCCTATGGACCTTATAAAACCGTGAACCGCCGGTTCACCCCAATTCACGGTTTATTCGGTTCACAGTTTTTAGTGGTTTTTCACGGTTCATGAACCTCCGGTTCGCCGATTCATATAAACCTTTTGGGCATGTCTAGCTAGGCCTGGCCCAGGCCAAAGCCACCACAGAATGGCTTTGGGCCCTCAAAGTTCGTTTGGGCCCCAATTTATTAAGAATATTTTTAGAAATAACCCCATTTAAGACAGCGTTGTCTTTGTCCCAGTGGTTTTTTTTTTTTTTTTTTTTTTTTAAAGTTTGGTTTTATATATTGTATGCAGCCATGCAGGTTCGAATCCAGCTATTGAGCTATTCCTCTTATTATATTTTTTTTTTTTCCCAATCTTCTTGGTTTAATTTTCCGCAATAATATAAATTAAGGGCCCCAACAAAAATTTAATACTAGAAAATATAATACTATTTAAGCATACAAATCTCCAGAATATCCAGTTTTGTTAATAATGTATTGGTGAAATGATGTGACAGAAATGTGGATAATAATTAATACCCTTATTCCTTAAGAAAATCAATAATACCCTTATTATTAGTAAACTCGTAACCACTTGGATAGCTGCATTTGCATAAATTAAAAATACCATGTGGAAGGTGAGTATATTAGAGCCCCATTTTATAATAGCCGGAAGGATAACACAATTTTAATTTGTGCCAACGGCTCATAATTTGTCACACTTCATGTACAGCACTGTCATCAATCATTTTTAATAAAGTTAATATAGCTATAAAGAACAAAACTGGAAGTAGTTTTTTGTCCGCCTTATTCTGGATATGATGTGAATAGGCTTGATTGGTGTCAATGCCGCGTCAGTGCGGGCAAGCGGGCAACTTCGAACCTCTAGGAATTTACCTGCTCGATTTTGCTAAATAGTAGTTACGGGAGGCGCGCGAGTTTGAAAATGATAGAAGCACGCAGATCTCGATCATAAGATGAGATGAGCGCGCGGTCCACATTAGTTACGGGAGGCGCGCGAGTTTGAAAATCAGTTAAGAACTTAATGAAAGAAACAAAAATCAACAAAAACAAGTAAAATAAAAGGACAATGAATGCGATCGGGGTGAGAGGTCCAAGGCGGGGTGTCTACAGAGCCCCTCGGTGACTTGGATTGCGAAGCAAGCCGCGTCGACGAAATAAAGACATCCGCCGAGGACATCGAGAAGAGAAAAATAAAGGACTCGATAAAAATAAAATAAAGCAAAATAAAGTTGAGAGAGAGACGCCTCCTGTGTAGGCGATTTGCTTGATCAATGGTGGATGCCCGAAGGACTTGTGAGCACGGTCATAAGAGAGGTGGTGTTTTCACCACAAGAATGTTGTTGCATTTAGCTACTACGAGTGAGCCTGTCCTACAAAGTTGGTGTTTGCATCAATTTTTTTTGTCGCGGTTATCCGCTACGGGTAAGACCGGCATAGAGAGGTGGTGTTTGCACCAAAAATATGTTGTCGCGATTATCCGCTACGGGTGATCCCGTCATAGAGGGGTGGTGTTTTCACCACGAGAATGCAATTACGGTTATCCGCTACGGGTGAGTCCTTCCTAGAAAGGTGGTGTTTGCACCACAAAATTGCTATTGTGGTTATCCGATATAGGTACGCCCATCCTAGAGAGGTGGTGTTTGCAATACAAAATTCTTATTGCGGTTATCCACTACGGGTAAGCTCGTCCTAGAGAGGTGGTGTTTGTACCACAATTACTTTTGCGGTTATACGCTACGAGTGAGCACGTCCTAGAGAGGGGTGTTTGCACCACAAAAATGCGATCGCGGTTATCCGCTATGGGTAAGCCCTTCATAGAGATGGTGATGTTTGCACCACAAAATTTCTATTGCACTTGTCCACTCAGGGCCGGCTATGGGCCTGTGCAAGATGACCCATAGCACAGGGCCCCAAATTTAAGGGGGCCTCCATTTTTTGGTCCAACTCTACTTTATATACTTGGCCCAACAACCTAGCCCATCAGCCATTCAGCCCATGAGAGATATAACGCTGAAAATGAATGAGAAGAACACAGAGAGAGAGACGGCGACGAGCAAAGGAAAAAAAGGAAAGGAAAAAAAAAAGCAAATCCGAAATTCATGGCTCAGAAATCGTCAAAGAAAATCAACCGTCGAAATTGGAAATCATGGAGGCGGGCGCTTTTGATTGAAGAGGGAGCTGTCGAATCCGATTCTCCATCATCAACGAACGGCAAATGCACAACGGTAATATATATATATATATATATATATATATCTGATTCTCTTACTCCTTCCGATTCTGAATTCTCCTTGCCCTAGTTCTACAATTTTCTACTGAGTAGAGTTTGATTGTGTGAAATACCCTGAGTCCCTGACCCTGCTTGACGCAGTGACGCTTGTGCCGTTGTGCGACTTGCCGACTTTGCCTCTAGACTACTTAAATTGGGGATTCTGGATTCCCAAGTTCTAAAGTCAGAAAGATGCAATGAATTTGTAAGTCAAATTTGATTCATTCAAATTTATTTATTTGTTTAATTTTTTGGGCTTTTTTTTTTCATTCAATTAGCTCACAAATTATAATGGTTTTGTTAGGGATTGAACTGGAAAGTGGAAACCAAAGTTGGGTGTATACACATTGGATTGGAAGAAGAAGAACGGGAACCACATTTGAGGTGTTTTGGTGTTGTGTATCAGTGTATGCACATTGTCATTGATC